>CAUYSK010115351.1:0-34218 GCA_963575035.1 Avahi laniger
AGGTCAATGGAGCCGTGATCCGGCCAAGAGCTGCCTTTGTCTCTGTTTCCTCGTCCTCTCACCGAGAGGCCCTCTGTCATCATGTTTTCGTCACTGCAGCGCCAGTGAAACTTTCTTGTGATCACCAATGACTTATTCACGTCAAATCCAATGGTTGGTTTTTAGCCCTAATTTTACATGACTTCTCAAAAACTGGTGCCACAGTTAATTACTTCCTTTTTGTGGACAAACTGTCCTCTCCTGGGTTATGGGAAACCACTTTGATAAGATCTTCCTCCTCAATCACTGGCCACTCTTTCATGGTGCAGAAGCTGTTTCCTCTTTCCCTCCTGACTCTAGGAATTGGAGTTCTCAAGGGCTCTCTCATCACTCATTCTCTAGATTTTCTTGCTCAACCCCAAAGTTTTAAATAATACCTCCCAACTTGGATATATAATAGGCATCTCAAATTTCACATGTCTAAACAAAACCCCTTGATATCTCAACCCATACCACATCCTCTCCCCTCCCAACATTTCCATTTATTGATTCTATTCACACTATCGCTTAGTCCAAAGCCCTTGGTAGAGGCACCCTTGAGTCTTCTGTTTTCTCATATCTCATTTCCAATCTATAAACCAATCCTGTGGGATCTGCCTTCAAGTTATATCACAAACCCAAATATTACTACATCTGCCATTTATTGCTCTGTACAATTCGTTTTCTTGCAGCAACCATAACTGATTTAAAAAATGTTTAAATAGGATCATGCCCCTTCAAAGTCCTTCGGTGGTTTCTTATGAACAGAGGTGATTAAAACAAAACCTAAACTCTTTAACTAGGCTCATGAGTTGTTTCTTACCACTTCTTTTTACCACTTCACATCCCAGCACTGCTCCTTACCTCACTCTGCTCCAGCACCTGTCGGCTTCTCTCTGTTCTCCGAACATACCCAGGTTGTTTTGACTCCGGGCTTTGACACTTGCTGTTCTCTCAGACTGGAAGCCTTTCTTTCCAGATCATTGGTCCCTTCTATAATTCAGGTCTCCAACCAAAGTTCACATCTCAGTAATTCTGTCCTGGAAAACCTCTCTAAAATACCCATTTTCTCAGGCTATTTAAACTAGCTCCATGTAGGGCTGTTTGTTCTACCTAAAGAGGTGAGGCAGAAAACTTTGGTTTCAGGCATCATGGCATCATCACTGGCAATTACACGTGGCCTGAGAACATTGTTATTGCTCCAGTTGAGAGTGTAAGATAGAAAGACAAAGAGTGTAGGATAGAAAGTAAGCAAAGCCTGAGCTAAAGAAAGAGACAAAGAGAAAACAAAACAAAAACAAAATCCATAACTTCCAGGTAGAGATGAACAGAACTATTTCAAAGGGAAGTAGGGTTTGGTTTCAAGACTAGCATAAACTCCTGATTAATAAGGTTTTTACTGTGGCACTTAGTATGAAGGCAATGAAAATATCTATCTTGGTTCCATGTTTACTGTCCCGTGATGCTGAAAGCCTTACATGATAAAACTATCATGTTATCCATGTTTTCCTAGTTGATTATCCAAATAGGAAAAGAATATCAAAATAATGTGGGCATTATTTTTTTTCTTGCCAATGGCTGTGCACACCAAAGTAAACTGTGAGAATTGTATCTATTGCAGGAAAATCTTAGTAGCATATGCAATTTATCTAGAAATCATGTAAAACATCAAGCCTCAAGAGTTAGAATAAATATTCTTTCCATTGGCATGGGAAAGCAGAACCACTGAAGTCTTTCCAGTGCTAAATATTTCACCAAGAGTAGGAAACATCTGGACTTGAATGAGTATGTGGGAGAAGTACTTCCTTAATGTAGGTTTCTACTGGAATTTACTCGAATCAAGAGAGAGACTTTGAGAGTAAGAGTAATGGAGTATAGATAACAACCATCTAGGTAATAACTGGGGCAGAAACTACAATATATTTTGTCATGCCCACCATGAAAGGACCTGATGAAACATGCATAAGAAATATGCCTTTCTTATTAAAACACAGATTAGACGGATTAGTGCTGCAAAAAGGGCTAAGAAATGAGGAATGGAGATGTTACTTTTAAATCAAAATAAAACTAGTTTTAAAAAAGGGTTATTTAGGAACCTGCTTCTTACAAAAACCCAGAGGCCTGATCTCTTCCAAAATTGGTCTCATCATTTCATGGGTTTTGTGTCTCTGTCATCATAGTATTTCAGTGTAAGTAAAGAACCTTCAAGCTCCTAATGGCACACAAACAACCATATTTTGAGAACCACTTATCTAGAGCAAGAATCACATCCCTGATCTGCACGTTAGAGTACCCAGGAAGCTTTTAAATAATACAAACATATAAAAATAAAGCCCCTCTCCTCAGAGATTCTGATGTAATTGGTCTGAGGTGGCCCTGGGTATTGGTGTGTATTAAAAACTCTCCAGGAGACGCCAACATGCAGCCTGAGTTAAAAACTACTCTTCTTGGTGATAATGTTCCCAAATTTGTAGCTTCATTTATGGAGGTAACAGACCTTAGTCAGTTCTGGCCCAGTTGCCGCTGAAACTTCCCACACTTTAGAGGCATTTCCCGAGCTGGATCTTTCTCTTCCATGACAATAAATTTCAAATTGGTATCCAAAACAAAACTTTAAAGAGCACTTTGGTTCAAAAGTGCTCTTCACTAGGGTATCTTCACTAGGGAAGATACTTTTGCCTCCCTCTTTCTACCTGTAAATTCAGCCTGTGAAGCAAGGACTTCAACAGCTCCTACAAAAAGGAGGAAGAAAAGAGGGTCCTGAATTATCCTTTAACAAATAAAAGATAATTCCATTCAAAGTGTACAAAATTTGAATTTCTTTCAATAGATATCTGAAAAATTTATAAATATTAATAAATTAAATATTAAATTAAATATTCATTAAAGTTAATAAATATTATTGGTGCAAAATTATGATAAAAAGACAAACAACCCAACTGTACTTACAAATGGCAAATAAATACACCAAAAATTGCTCAACATCGATAGTCATCAGGGAAAAGCAAATTCAAAACACAATGAAACAATGACGTCACTAGGGTGATGCAAATTTAAACCACAGTGAGATACCCATAATGGCTAAAATTATAAGACCAACAAAATTTGTTAGCAAAGATGTAGAACAAGTATAACTTGTGAGGAATTAGCCTGGCAGTTTTTAGTAAAGTTAAGCATAGCATCTGCCCTATGATCAGGTCTACTGCTAGAGATATACACAAAAGAAATGAAAGCTTATGCTCACAACATAACTTGTACACAACCGTTCATAGCAGCTTTATTCAAAACAACTAAACACTAGGATCAACACAAAAGAGAAGAATTAAACATGTTTTAATAAATGCATACAATGCAATACTACTCAACAATAAAAGGGGTGAGCTACTGACACATTCAACCATATTGAATGAATCAAAAGCGTGTTGAATAAAGAAAATCAGCTACAAAAATGTCCATATGTGTGGCAGTTAGCTGCTAAGATGATGTCCAATGATCTCTCTCTCCCAATATTCACACCCTGTGTAATGCCCTTTCCTTGATTATGGACAGCTTCTAGTGAGTTGCTTCTGGCCAACAGCATTTAGCAGAGGTAATAGGGTATCACTTCTGATATTGAGTTACAAAAAGACAGTGGCTTCCATCTGGGAAACCCTATCCTTCTTGTTTGTTCTGAAGGAAGTCAGGTACAGGTATCCACTTTGCCTACTGCCTTAGAGAGGCCCATATGGCCAAAAACTGCTGATATTTCTGGCCAACAGTCATCAAAGACCAGAGGCCTGCCAAATGCCACAAGAGTGAGCTTAAACAGATCCTCAGCCAGATCAGCCTAGAGATGATTGCAGCCCCAGCTAAACACCTCAATTTCAGCCTTTAGGCAGAGGTAGTTAGCTAAGCCCTGCCTGGATTTCACAGAACTTGTGAGATAAGAAGTCCTTCTTTTAAGCTACTAAATTTTGGAGTAATGCAAAAGTGATGTCCAACTGATAAAAAGTAATTCAGCAATAGATAAATAATGAAATGTGTGACTCCATTGGTGTGACATTCTAGGGAAGTCAAAAATACTCTTTAGTGACAGGAAGCAGAACACAGGTTGGCCCAGGGTAGGGATAGATGTTGACTGGGGTGAAGGACATGTTCTATATTTTGGTTTGAATGATGGTGACATAGGTGTATATATTTGCCAAAACTCATTGAGCTGTATATTTTTGGTTTGTAAATTTTAATACGTATAAATTATAAGTCAATAAATTTAAAAAAGATCAAGAGTATCCATCTTTGACCAACTGACCAAGGTAAATTGGGACCTATTCAGGTGTATGAATCACCAAAGTGGATCCAATGGAAAAGAAAAAATATTTTTCAGAATTACTAAATTTTTCAAGATGGAGAGACCAGAGGTTTGAGAAATACATGGAACTACCCCAAAGCAACTAAGTCAAAAAAGTCAGCAGACAATTTGAAACTTCAGTTAGAGTGTCTAAGCTGATGGGCTTAGAGTACGAAGGTCCAGCTGACTTGGATCCTTGTCATTTTTGGAGCAAGTCTCTTCATTTTATTAATATTATATTGTTGCCATAACAGTCTCTTTCATTTTGCCTCAACAATGGCCAAACACAAATTTTATTGTGAATTAAAAAAAATTTCCCTGATTTGTTCAAGACTAAAAAAAAAAAAAGATCTAAAGAAGGAATAGACTAGAGGCCTGCAGATGATCTCGGGAGAAAAAACTGGCCTATTCCTGGCCTAACTTCCCTACTTCTTTCTTCTTCTGAGAATAGATGAGTTTGGAAAATGGTCACTGGGAAAGGCTGGCAGAGCAAAGCTTAGACCACCTTACTCTAAGAATAATCTGTATGTTATAATAAGGGAATACGGTGGGAAATAAGATGCTCTTTATTTTACATTATGTTCCATGAACAGTTCTGTGCTTACCACTTTCCAGTGTCTCTCTGGAGCGAGAAAGCCCAACTCTCGGTGTGCCAAATGAGAAAGGAGGAGTTGAGATGGGCCAATCTTGGTGTCAGTTATCTTGGGAATATCACAGAAAGTCAGGTCACCATAAAGGAGAAAAGATGTTGGGGTCATGTTCACAGTGCTCTTCCATTTGCAACTTCTTTTTACCCACCAACCCTAAGATCCAAGGAGTGGGAACAGGCTGAGGTCTTCAAGCTCTGCATAGACCTTTGGGACAGGACAGCAGTCAAGGTCACATAATTCATCATTAGAAGGTTGAGAAACTGTCCATACACCATCTGATTACTACCCAATATTGTCTTCAGTAAGAAATAAAGAAGTTCTTCTGGCTGATGTCTTTCTTTAAGTTTGGAATCATTTATTCTGAAGCTTATAAAAAATTATTTATTATAATACTCAGGGGACCTGGCAGGGAGATTTGGGTCAGAGAGTCTTATTTTAAAAGGGAAGTATTATAGTAGTCCAGGACTTTCCTTGACCACCATCTAAACAGAACTTGGAAACTGGGAGAAGCCAATTCTATTGAACATGTCAAGAATACTGCAATTTTACTAGGAAGGGGCAAGAAAATAGCTTTTCTGGTACATGTCTATATGCCTACTGGCACATGTCTATATTACCAGCTCCTCAGTTTTGTTTTGTTTTATTTTGAAGTGTTCAGGCAAGACTTCTGTGTTAGGGTTGTTTATAGAAATGGGGATCTGGTATAACCCTACAAAGATATGTGCAAGTTAACACTAGTGCTTATCAGTTAGGGAGGAGTGTAGCTTATTATAACGCTGAAAGACAAACATGGATATGATGCTTGAAAACCATGCAGGAAAGAACTGGTTATCCATTGTGGCATTGAGCCTGCTCAGGGAACACTAAATAGCTAATCGGTGGAAAGCTACTCCTGCATCTAGTGACAGAAGGATTTGGGAAACTGGGCAGGCTGAAAAGAAAAGACAAATCAAGATTAAAAAATATTGGGGTAAATAAAATTAATACATAACTATTAATAAATAAAACAGTAAATGAGTTAATGTTGAATTAATGATGTGCTGCTCATAGGGAGCTGGTGGGAAAAGCTGTTTCTCTACTCCTGAGCTAGTGAGCTAGCTGATAGGCATCTGAGCTGAGGGGTACGCCACTTCCCCAGGCTGATGCTGAGGGACGGTCATCCTGAACTTCTGGGAAAAGAGCAGGCTGGTGGGGCTGTGAATCAGGGAGCGATGATGGGATAAATGACACATGAGATCTGGCAGTCAGCCCACTCACACCTGTAACTTTCATGCTTGAGCAATGCCCTTTGAACAGACAGATGCACACAATGAGCTCTAGGGTACATGTGAACTTGCAGGAGAGACTACAGCCTCGCCCAGTGGGAAGAGATTTTTCACTCTGAAGGAAAGCCAAGTGAAGAATTATGGGATGGTCCTAATATGAGGGGAACAAAAACTTTGCCCTGTAACAGGGCTTGTGTTCAGTTACTGTAAGAAGTTACCACTCACACAATGCAGCTTTGTTTTCTATATGGAAATTACCATTCCTTCCAGCTCAGTAAGAAGTCACTGGGAGACTGCTCCTCCCTCCTTAAAAGGACTGTTCTCAGAAGAGGATATTTGCAAGGGAGTCTGAAGATTTTAGTGGAAGAAGAGTAACCCCATTGTAACAGTTTTTGACTCATTCATTAATAAGGAGAGACCGAAAGGGAACGTTTCTCAGCTTGGCATGCCTTATCTGGATTGATCTATTGTCGTGATGGTTACTTAGACCAGATAATTCTGAATTTGAGAAAGGTACAAATGTCAGACTTTTCAATGGTTGTTGCCAAGGTTATAGTGAAAGGCCACACCTCCGTGGATGGGAGTGAGTTTTCTCCCAATGGATAATCTCACTGTCAATCATTCTGGGGAGAAATGAATCCTAGGATGAGATGTGAGGGCCTGAGGGGACCCACCACAGAATAGCGGGGAGGGGAAACCTCTGTTCTAGGAGGCCAGGGATCATTCCGGTCTAGACTTGAGGTTGTCATTGCCGCTTGGAGTAGCATTTCCATGGGAGTGGAATTAGCGCTGGGGAGTGGGTGCTGGCCAGGAAGATAAAAGAGGAGGCAGACCAGGATTCCGGGATGGCTTCTCTGCTGAGCGGCAATACAATATTTACTGATTCCTCTTGACTTAAACTTTCACCTCTTGGCAGAATTCATTTTTGTGCCACAAGAATAATTACTTAAACCAATCTTTTACTTGATTTTAATTTAAGCTTCTTTTTATAAATTTCTCTGTTCTTGGTAGCAGATTCGTCCCAAATATTACACAGTTGTCGTGGCAGTATTTTACAGGAGGTTTGAGGAAATCCACACCTGCCATGTCACCGTCCACGTAAGCCACAGAGATGAGTGGGTGTGTGAGACCAGCACCTGTTGATGCTGAGTTGTGCAAGGCAGCCTGGCTCAGTGTGCCAGGGGGAAGCTCCCAACTCTTAAGACCAGTTACCCTTTCCACGGCCAGAGAGTCCTCCTAGGTATAGTACAAACGGAGAGTTCTCAATTATTTTAAGCTTGCTTTTTGTTGAAAATGTTATTATACAATTCACCTGAATTCTTGAAGTTTAGTTCTGTTGTCTAAAACCACTTCCCATTTTTGACTCTTTGTTTTTGCTGTTCTTCCCCTTCAAGCCAAGAACATAATAAGGGAAAATAATAACTGGCTTTCCCATTTTGGTTCACTATCTTTTTAGCAATGACTTCCAACTGACTTTGCAGTTTGATAAGATACTAAAATAAAGACTTTTTAGAAAAGCTCTTTGTCCTTTATAATGTCTCATGATGATTTAAAATAGATTTTATTATAGAAGGCATCCAGGTCTAGCTCTATTCAAACTGAAGCTCATATTTTAAATATATCTTATATATGTTCAACAAACTTACTTTAAATTATAATATACATAGGAAAGGTATAAGCAATTTATCTCCAAGTCATATTTATGTAGTAATTATAATTTCCCATAAAGATTCTTTTTTAAATTAAAAACGCATTGCTTTTTGTCAGGACTTAGACTCATAGACTCATGGTGGACAAGCAAATATTATAACAAAAGAGGAAATTTCAAAATCATTACAAATACTACATGTAGTTATTAATATTCATAGTGTACCTAGATTTTGCAATACAAATTAGAAATATTCCCGATATACTTTCTTACTGTATTTTTGGAATAGACTATTACAACTTTTTTTGTAGAAGCTAAAAATGGAAGCTCAGAGAAATTTTCATATAGTCAGTAGTCTTACCAATATCCTCTAGTGCATGGCACAGCCCAAACAACCAGAGGATAGCAACTTTATAGTTTTAGTTATTTGGCGGTCAGTCATAATAAGGTTTGATTCTAGTTAATCTGAAGATAAAGTTGAAGTCATATAAAAACTAAGAATACTTAAAGAAAAATACTTCAAAGACTTTTATTCCCTAAGCATCAGGGAAAGCTATATTAAGGCATAAATGAGTACATTAATAATATACAAACGCACCAAAAGTGACAATTCCGTAACATTAGTTAGCAACCCCTTTTACACATTGAATGATGATTCTCTGTTTCTTCCAAGACAAAATTCAACCTGTCATCATGGTTTGCCATGAGCCATCTTTCTAATCTAATTCCCAGCCACAGGAGTTTTTCCATCCAGCCATTCTGGGCCAACCCCTTTCAGCTTCCTTAAAGCAGGAAGCTCTCACAAGTCTCTCTATAGCTTCTCCTATCCTGTTGCTGTTGCATTTTCCCCAGAACATTCTCCCATTCTTCTCTTTTCTCTGCTTTTATCTCAAACATCTTTGCTTCTTTAAAGCCATCTTCAGCTGAGATAGATCCTCTTCTCTAAATTTTCTAAAATTTACTCTAATTCTTCAACTCTTTACTCTTGACAGTGAATTTGATATGAGGGAGGGAGATTGGCGTTAGCATTTCTTTTCCTCATCAGTTTCAGGAAATCGCCTTCTGTTTGTGTTGGTAAAGGCTGGCTGGGGCTGGAAGAGACTGTGAGGAGTTTTCCCCTAGGTCATGGTTGCAGGGAAGGTTTAGAGGATAGGAGGTGAAAACCCTGGAACCCTGGAACGGAGATTGGAGAACTCTCCCTGAGAATGGAGGGGCTCTTCCATATGGAGATTTCCACTGATGGGTGCCTTGGGAGCTTCAGAGACTTGCACTGGGAAGCTCAAGGTACAGTGTCTGAGTCCTGAGGGCTAAGCTTCGCGAGTTTCAGGGAAGCCCAGACTTTAGGGAACACATGGCTGTCTATTAGAGGTGACAAAAATGGAATGAGTGAAAGCCATAATCCTCTCTCCTGTTTAAACTCAACTGTCTGAAAGTCCTGACCTCAAAACTTTTGAATGCACTTTGAGGAGCAGCAACAAATATCTGAGAGAGACTTTCTCCTGAATCCATGGAGGCTTAGAGGACATAAAATTCAGTTTAGAGAGAAATAAGGGAATATGGGTTCCCTAATGTTACAAACTATATCCCTATTAAAAATCTATCATAATGTGCTAGAATGATTGCCTTTCTTTCCTCCTAGACTTTGAATTGTTTGGGGCAAGAACTGGGTTTTGTGCTTTTCCTTTGCTCCATCCCCTTGTACAATGCTTGGTTGACTTTGGGCCCTGATCAATGTTTGTTGAATGATGTTGAATTTGTAAAGCCTCATTTCAGAGTAGAAGGTTTTGCATGGTAGATATTCCTTTGACTGCAACCTGAAAAATTTCATGTTAGTATAATTACCATGTAAGTACTAAGCCAACATCTCATAACAAATTCTTTCTTAGAAGGCTTATATAACTTCACAAAATTGACAGTAAGTAAAGCTCTGAGTGTAATCATTCATATTTTGGGTGTGTAAAAATGGTCAGATCAGAATTTACTTGGTTTTAATTTCCGTCACACCAAATGCCAGTTTATTCATGCCACTTGGGAATAATTTTCCTCCCGTCGTTTATTTTAGCATGTTAGTCAAACTTGGAGAGAATGCAGTCGTGTATTTTGTTTTAACCTGGAGACATCTCCCAGAATTTGTTCCGAAGTTGAAGGGCGGATCCGCTGATCCAATGACAAGGGTGTTCTTGGCACCCAGGAGGGCCTGTGTTGGGGCAGGGATCCCTGCAGGCTGATTGGGCTGTGCTGTGGGTATGCGCCGCTCAGCGCCGCCGACGGGGACGCCCCAGAGACGATCCGGGCGGCGAGGGCCGCGTTGTGGGCCGGGCAGGGTGGCAGCGCCGCGGGGCATGCGAGGGGCGTGGGACAGCCGGCAGAGGGTGGGCCTGGGACCGCTTTCCCGAGAGTGAGCGCCCCGGAGGCCGCTGGGGAGCGGAGGGGCAGGCTCGGGCAGCTCCCCAGCGGTGATAAAACTTGAGAAATAACAAGGAGGGGCCTCTCGGCGTCTCCTGGGTCCAATCCCGTCTCGGGAGCGAAGACGCTCCCGGGCAGGCAAGCCTGAGAGAGGCCGAAGAGACTTAAAGACAAGCAGAAGCGAGAGAAGCTCCTCCGCACCCCTCACCTGCGCGGGTCTCTCTCGGCGTCCCCGGCTCTCCTTCCCAGCCCCGCGCCCCGATGGCCGCCGCCGGGCCCCGGAGCTCCCCGAGCCGAGCGCTCTGCAGGCAGCTGCTGCTGACCCTCTTGGTGAGCCACCGGGCCCCTCTCAGATGGCTCTGGGATGCGGAAGGCGGGGGCGGATCCGCCCCGGTCGCGGCGGGGTGGGGTAGGGGACGTAGCGGGCCGAAAGGCGACATCTGCAGCTCAGCTTAATCCCGCGCGGCAGGTTCGAGTCCCAAGTTCGAGCCTGGAGGGGTCAAGAGACAAAAGCAGTCTTGGAGGGACGACGCGGGATTCAGCTTTTTGTTGTGGGACGCGAAAAACCGGGTTCGATTGTTGGAATTGACTCGCGCCCGGGCTTCGCTGCGCTCTGGCGGGCGTCGTCCGTCGGGGGTGGGCAGGGCTGGGAGTCCTGCGCCTCCCCTGGCCCCGCGGCTGGGCTGGTCATGGTGACTGGGGGCGCCTTGAAGGAAGAAGAGTGTTTTTGGGCCGTTACTTAGGATCTCTGAGCCAGCGAAACAGCAGACGCGGGGTGGGGTTCCAGGGGCTGCCTCCGCCCAGGTCCCGGTGGATCTCGGATGGGTTCGTTAGCGCGCGGGGAGCCGGCGGAGCTGTGCGCCTGGGTCCAGCCCGGGGCTGCCTATGAGAAGCGAGTTTCGCGGCTTCGTCTCCCCTAAAGGTTATTTTCAGGAGCTTGTCCAAGCCGCCCACCCCCGCCAGCCACGCGGTCGGGGGCGGGATGTGCCTGGGGCGAAAAGGCGCGGGAAGGCGGGGTAAGCGCTGGGTTGGCGTCGCGGAGTGCTGGCGGGCGGGGAGAGGGTCAGGGTGCTGCGGAGGGTGGGATGGCGTGGGGTGCATTCCTATTTGGTTCCGCTCGAGGGAGGGGTGCGCGGGCCCAGAGCCCGGCCAGGGGTCTCCAGTGTCCCGGAAACCTGCCCTGTAGATCCGGAGGGGAAGTTGGGGAAATTTTCGGAGAACTCGGGAGACTTGAAGAAAAAGCCGGGAACTCTGAAGGCGCGGTTAAGCACGAAGCTTCACACTTGACCAGGGTCTCGCTCAGGACGAGTAAAAAGAAGCCATCGACTTGCGACTTCCCGGCATCCACGGACGGGCCTGGGGTCCTGTGGTGTCCGCGGAGAGGTCTGTGTCCGCCGTGGGAGGGGTCTGCTCTGGCTCCTGGGATTCCTACCGCGCCCTGGCCCGGGGCTAGTGTCCCCAAGCTTTGTCCTCGCTTCGAATCGGAGAGTTAAGAATGTGGGGTCGGTAGTTATGATCCACGAGGCATTTATGGACAAGGAATTGTATAAATAAGCGCATCCATCTGCCCTGGACCTGCTTCAACAAAATACCCGAGCTGATGAAACGACTCAATAAGTGGGGACTGCTCAGATGTGTTCTTTTGTGAAAGCATTTCCAGCTTTTCCACGTAAAAGCATGAATTTGGTGTTTCGCGGTTTCTCTGCGAAGAGATAAGCGAACGGGAAGAAGAAACTGCCGTGCTGTCGGGATTTCCCGTACTCGCTCGAGGGGAGGGCGTGGAAGACGAGGAGCTGTCTCCGCGCGGGTCGGGGGTGTCGGTGTGGCAATGCAAGAAGGTGCCAGTAAATCTAAAGCGAGAAAGCTTCAGCTCTGATCTGTGACATACTCATTTAGGATTATTTTTAAAACGAATTTTATAAAGTTTAGATTAAATGGTATGTCTGGAAACGTAAATGCTGGAGAGTGTAACAGAATGATAACTTCTTTCATCTGCAATTGTCATTTTACAAACACTTCCAATTTCCGTCCAGATGTGCAAATTAAGACCTGTAGTGACTATCTCATGTCTGTATTTCTTTCCTTTTGACTCATATGACTCTCAACTTTTCAGTATAATATTAATGACCTTGCACTTCAGAAACACTTTTTATTTTATAGACTTTAATGGATCTCTTAAAAGCATTGCTTGTTCTAAGGCGAGGGCTTTTCAAAGCAATTCCTTAACACAGATCTGAGACTTCGAACCTGTTAAGCCTTCCCACTGAGTTGTCCCTTAGGTTAAGGAATCTTCCCAGTTTGCACTTTTCTCTTCCTGAATCTCTTTCCCACCCCCGTCCCCAGCCACACTCTAAACTGCAAATACAGTTTCCAATAACCACCTGCACAGAGAAAAGAAAAGAGTAGGGGAAACAAGAAAAGAAGCATACAAGACCATCTCCCTATTGTTTTAAGTTTTTTGAATATCTCTGAAAGTGGTTTGTCTTCCTAATGCAACAAAAATTGTTAGGGCTGGTGAAAACTAATTTGCATTAGTGAGTTGTCTTCTGCCTGTTAGAAAGAATGAGATCCTTTTTAATATGTGTTAATACTGTTCTTATCAATCCATCTCAGGAATTATGTTATCTATTTTATGTTGTGAATGATGTGTACGTGGACACAGCTAACCCACCATTTTGTTAAAAGGGCTCTTCTTGCAAAGGAACTAACATTTGGAATAACTCCCCTCAAATCTGTACTTTTCTTCCTTGGAGTATATGAAGTCTACCTGCAGCCTACGTTTATAAATGGGCATACTATCTTTTCTGATTTAATAGAATTAATTAATGAGAATAATGGGACTCCCTACCAGAAATACTTTTTTTTGCTCTTGATAACATTTGATATATTCATCTTTTTAAAATAAAAGGGAGTATAGTAATTTCTATTGACTTTTACATTTGTGAAAAAAAATTAAGGCAAATAACGGAAGTAAATGAGAACTAGTTTATTTTAGAACTACAAATTTAAGGAAGTCAAAGTTTTAGTATATGCATATTTAGACTGATGTATGATCAGCTACCTTTTTAAAAGGAATTGTTCATGTTCATATTGAGATACAGCTACATCCTTAAGCACCTTCTGAATAAGTAAATAAACGTAAGCTCTTGCACATTTTTTGGTCCTGTTGTAATCCTTATGGCAGTTCTGTTCCATATATGGCATCTGTGGTGACCTGTGATTAATCATACTTTCTATCTAACTAGAATTCCCATCTTGTGATGTCTTTGGGTAGAAGGAAATTTATTAGAATCATTTAAGTATTGAGAACACAGAGAGGTAAATCTTGCAATTTACCTTTGGGGTAGTAAGAATTTGAAAGGTAATATTTCCATTTTGTAGAAGGCAAGTGTCCACAGGAGAGATAGAGTTTAAAATTCTGTAATTACTGTGCTCAGTCAAGAATTCTCCTTTGTATTTCAGACGCTCCATAAAACTCCATTCTTTAGTTTCTTTTTCCTCTGTTGAAGAAGGGTGCTATTTTAGAAAGCCCACTTTTGTGTATTCACTATAAAATCAAACAACAACATAAACATGAAACGATTGCAGATAATCCTTTAATTTTCACTCTCTCTTTGGCATTAGATTTTTCTATCAGGATTTAATGATTTTTCTGATAAGCGTTATGTCATATAATTAATAAAATTTGCATACTGCTATAAAATATAGCAAAGCAATTGATTTTTTCCCAAGCTGCAGTAGGCTATCATTTTTAAAAACTTAATGTATTACATTTTAAAGTGTGGCCACTCTTCTATATAGAAGTTATTTTAAAAATACTTTTAGAGGTTATTAGCTCATCATCATTAATATAATAGTGCCTTTACATTTTTTACTTGATTTTATTTTCAATAATACTCCAATCCTCACAAAAATATTTTAGCAAATTATAGTTTCAATAAGCATATCATAACTGAAATCTACGTACGAACATTACTTCTTTCAAAAATTACGTTAACGAATTCATTGTTCATTCTTTCCAACGATGCCTTATACAGCAATAAAAATGAATGAACTAATGCAGTGTACTGAGTATACAGTATATACAGTATATACATATACAGCTGAGGCAGTAGTACGGATGCATTTCACAAACATAATATTGAGCAAAGAGAGCAAATTGCATGCAATTAGCATATGACTGCATATATTTAAAAGGCAAAAAGTGGTAAAAATAAAACTGTCTTCTTTAGAGATATATACACATGGAATAAAAATAAGCAGAGGCAGGGAAAGAAATGATTAACTTAAAAATCATCCATTAGTGGTTACCTGAATTTTGGGAGTTAAAGGAGAGAGGGAAATGCAATTGGGTAAAGGGGACTTTAATATATGGGGACTTTGAAAATGTTAGTATTGTTCTATTTCCTAGCTTTGAAGGTCGAGTACCCTAATGTTCATTTTATTATTTATTAACACACGCATATTATGTTTAATCTTGTGTATTATATTTTACAAAGAACATTTAAAAAGAAAAGAAAAAAGCAATAGGATCAACAAAACCAAAAGCTCTTCTTTGAATAGTATAGACAAACCCAGCTATCATTGAACAAGTAAAAAGTAGAGAAGGCATAGATAAAGCAATATAAAGAATAAAAAGGCACAGTTATGGAGAAGACAGATGTTAAAAAAGTAATATTAGTAGTAGGTAATGCCAGTTAGTTTGAAAACAGGCAATTTGCTACAAAATACAAATTACTGACATTGACTCGAGGAGGTAGACAACATCTAAATAGATTTATAACCATTAAAGAAATTCAGCTGGAAGCCAGATGTCTCCATACACACACTCCTTTACATCCTCTAGTCTCAGACTCATGATAGGTGAGTTCTTTCAAAATTACATGATACAGATTGTCTCTACCTTGTATAAATTGATTCAAAGAACAGAAAAAAATGGAACTCTTCTTAACTCATAAGGTTGTATGAAGTTGGAAGACAGTAACCTGATCTCACTTATGGACATATACGAAATACTGAAATAAATTGCAGCAAACCAGACCAATAATGTATTTAAAAAATCATCATGTCCATGTAAGGTTTATCCCAGGAAAGATGATTTGACATTAGGAAATCTATTATTGTGCTTTAACATAGTACTATAGTAATAGAGAAAAACGATGGTCGTTTCAAAACAAGTGGGAAAATTTTATTTATTGTTTTTAAAAAGAAATCTTAGCAAGGCCAGGTGTGGTGGCTCATGCCTGTAATCCCAGAACTTTGGGAGGCCAAGGTGGGAGAATAGCTTGAGCCCAGGAATTTGAAACCAGCCTGAGCAATATAGCAAGACCCCATCTCTACCAAAAATAAAAAAATTGGAGGGTTGTGATAGCCTGTGCCTGGAGTCCCAGCTACCAGGGAGGCTGAGGCAGAAGGATTGCTTGAGCCCAGGAGTTTGAGGTTGCCGTGAGCTGTGATGACGCCACTGCAGTCTAGCTGGCAACAGAGCAAGATCCTGCCTCCAACAAACAAACCTTAGCAAATTAGGAATATAGGGAGTGAAATTTCCTAACATAAGCACATCTAACAAAAATGAATGAATGAATGTAATAAAAAAAGAAAAAGACTCAATTAATGGTGAAATGGTAAAAGCATTCTCTTTAAAGTTAGAAACGCATCCACGATAGTCACTATAGTTGTTTCTATTCAGCGTTCTACTGGAGGTCCTAACAAGCACATATGATAAAAGATATAATAGCGATAATGAAAGATGTGTAGGAGTAAAAGGAAAAAAATCTAATTGTCATTTTGCCAGCCATAGGATTAGCTATGTGGAAGATTCAATGCTATTTGTTGATAAACTACTAGAACTAATAAAAGTCAGCAAGTTTCCTGGATAGCAGCTCAATATTTTTAAATGATTTCTATATAACATCAACAAACAATTAGAGGAACCCCATTGGCTGTAGCAATAATCATTAATGTATTTAATATCTAAAATAAATCTAACAAAAAATGTGAAAGATACTTTTGCAAAAATTATGAAACCTTATTGAAAGGCAAACAATAATTCATAAATAAGTGGAGAATGAATCATGTTCATGGGTGAAAAGGCTCAATAGCCTGAATGCTAAAATATCCTTAAATTAATATGTAAATTAAATGGGATTTTGTCAAAAATTTTAGAAGGATTTTTTTTAATTTAGCTGATCATAAAATCTTTTCGAGAGTTGGAGTCTAAATAGAGCAGATACTACTTTAAAGAGAGATATGATAGAGATAACAAACACCAAGATTTATTATAAAGCTATTGTAATTAAAACTATATAGTATTGATGTAGAGATAAACATATATACTGATGAAATAGTGCAGATAGCTCAGAAACAGATTTCGGATTTGTAGAGCCATGAGGCATTATTGTAGAGAAAGGAAAAGCTATTGCGTTGGCTCTGTATGAATTGGATGTTGATGTGGCAAAAGATAAAATTATATAGCTAAAGTGAATCATGCACAAATACATTCTAGATGTGTAAAAGATTTAAAAGTTAGAGATAACTTTACAATAATTAGAAGAAAATATTAGATAATAGTTTTATGATAAGATGGGGAAGGAGTTCTTAACTATTAATAATACACAAAAACACAAGCCAGCAGAAATGATTAATAAAATCGACTACTTTAAAAATACCAAAGGAAATGATTAACAAATTTGACTACTTTAAAATAGAAGCATTCTGTTTATCAAATAATTTTATTAATGCAAAAAGAGTGAAAAAGCAAACCACATAAATCTACAAATAAAAAACTCAAAAAGGATAAACTTAATACAGAAATGATTAATAGAAAAGAATAGACAATCTACAGAAGATGAATGGCAAATAAACACAAGAAAAGATGCTGAACCTCACTAGGAATTAAGAAAATGCAAATTAAAACAGCAATCATTAGGTTGGCAAAATTTTTTAAAGTCATAAAATTAATTAGAGGAGAGGATTTGAGAAATAGGTTTCATACCCTGGGGATATTAATATAAATTGATATCGGTACTTTGGAGAGCAACTTGGCAATAGCTAATGAAATTGAAGATGTTCATAGATGGCATGGCAATTTCTATTGCAGGTATATATCCTGATATCTTGCACCTGCAGATCTGTTCACTGCTGTATCATTTGTAATAGAAAAAATGGAAAACAATCTAAATGACCATCAGTAGGGGAATGATTAAAATAAACTGTGGTATATTCATGGAAAAATCTCAAACACGATTGAGAGAAAAAAGCAAATTGCGAAAGGATGCCTATAGACACATACTACCCACAAGCAGTCTATACTTTATAGGCACATGCATATACTATATAATAAAAGTATTAAACCCTATAGAGGAAGTATTAACATCTACTTCAGAAGAAACTATTCCCTGGAGAAGAGATGGAAATAAAACAGAGCATAGAACTCTAGCCACATCTGTAAGTTTTAATTAAAAAGTAAAATAAACATTGAAAACTGTTAATTTTTTTAAAGATCTGGCTGGGTACTGAGCATTTATTATATTATGTTCTATTTGATTTAAATATTTCACAGTTAACTTAAAATATTTTAAAAAGGAAGGTGATTAAAATATATCAAACCTGGCTTTCTTTTGGGATTCACGCATACCAATCGTACAGAATTAAAATATATTTGGACCAATTGGTACATTGTTGAAGAAAGCCACTTCTCACCCCAATGTGACAACTGTATGTGTAAGGACAACGTGAATTGAGCATATATAATATGGTTTGTTTTTTTTTAAAGGGCAAACGTCTTATTACTTTATAGTCTCAGTTTGTAATCTGATTATGATTTTCTAAAAATAAGTTTTTGGCTTATTACATTTAAATTAAACAACACTATTACATGTTAACCTTATTTATCCATATTTTCAAGGTGCTTTCTTTACTTGAAGTAAGAGTGAGGTAGATCTCTGAGACATACAGTAACCTTTAGAGCACATATTAGAAGAATTTTGGTTATGTATATGTTCACATATGCACATATTAATATTTACAGTTATGTTACCATGAGTTAAAATCTTTCAATGTTGTGTAGAAATCTTGTTTTATATTTGATTACATCAGAAATTAAATACTTCTTTGTGCTTATTATTTCATTTTATTTTGCTGAAATTATTTGTTGAGTTTATACATTCGGGAGAGTTGATCACTGCCAATTTGTAGAGGTGAATGTGGAAACAATCTTTTTTTTATCAATGACAATGTGTCCTTTTTGTTTTTAACAGCTTTATTGAGATATAACTTGCGTTCCACAAAATTGTTCCTTGTTAAATGTATAATTCAGTGAATTTTAGCAGATTTACAAAGGTGTACTCAGCACCACAATTTAATTTGAGAACTTTTCCATCACCTTAAAAAGAAGCCTCATGCACATTTACAATCACTTCCCGTTTCTGCAATCAGTCACAGGCAACCACCAACTTACTCTATCTATATGTATTTGCCTGTTTGGGACATTTTATATAAATGAAATCATACAATATGTGTTTTCTCGTGTCTGGTGTCTTTTACTGGGCATAATGTTTTTTTGGTTTATCCATATTGTAGCATGTATCAATACTTAAAGTAATTTTTAGAGCCAAATGACGTTCTGTTGCATGGATATACCATATTTTTTTGATCCATTCACCAGTTGATGGACATGAGAGCTGTTTCCACTCTTTGGCTATTGTGAATAATGCTTTGTATTATGAATATTTTTAGATTTGCATTTCCCTGTGCCTAATGATGTGGGGCATCTTTTCTTCTGCTTATTGACCATTTTCATATCTTTTTTGAATAAGGTCTATTCAAATCCTTTGCCCATTTTTTGGTGTTATTTGTCTTTTTTTTTTTTGAGTTGTAAGAGTTATTTATATATTTTGGATACAAGTCCTTTATTGTTATATGATTTGAAAATATTTTCTCCCATTCTTTGAGTTGTATTTTCACTTTCTTCATGGTATCTTTTGGAGAGCAAAAAGTTTTAATTTTGGTTAAGTCCTACTTATTAATTTTTCTTTATCATTATGTTTTTGGTGTTATATATAAGAAATCATTGCCTAACCCAAGATAGTGAAGGTTTACTCTTAAGTTTTTCTATAAACAGTTTTAGTTTTTACATTTATGTTTGTGGTCAATTTTGAGTTAATTTTTGTGTGTGGTGTGAGTTAGGGGTCCAACTTCACTTTTTGCATGAAGATATCTAATTGTCCCAGCACCATTTGTTGAAAACACTATTTATTTCCCTTGAACTTCCTGGAAGCTAACCATGAATGTAAAGGTTTATTTCTGGGATTTTAGTTCTATTCCATTTATTTATATATTTATCCTGACACCAGTACTGCTCTGATTATTGTAGTTTTGTAGTAAGTTTTGAAATTGAGGAATATACGTCCAACTTTTTTTTTTCAGGTTTATTTAGATTCCTTGTATTTGCATGAAGATTAATTTTCAATTTCTTTAAAAAAGTTAGCTGGCATCTTGATAGATATTGTATTAAATTTGTAAATGAATTTGGGGACTATATATTCTGATCTGTAAAGATTGGATATCTCTTTATTTACCTGGGTCTTTTTAAATTTCTTTTAGCAATGTTTTATGATTTTCAGTGTACAATCTTGCTCTTTGGCTATATTTATTCCGAAGTATTTTATTCTTCTTGATACTATTGCAAATGCAATTGTTTGCTTAGTTTTGTTTTCAGATTTTTCATTGCTAGTGTACAGAAATGTGATTAAATTTTGCATGTTTACCTTATATCCTGTAGCTTTGCTGAACTCATCTATGCATTTTGATAAGTTTTTCAGTGAATTCCTTAGGATTTTCTATGTACAAGTTTATGTAATCTGTGAACAGAGACAATTTTACTTTTTTTCTTTCCAATCTGGGTACTTCTGATTTTATTTTCTTGTATAATTGCCCTAGCTAGATGCTCCAATACAATGTTGAATAGAAGTGGTGAGAACAGACATCATTGTCTTGTTCCTGATGTTAGAGGAAAGCATTCTACTTTTCTCCATTGAGTGGGAAGTTGGTTATAAGTTTTTCATAGGTGCCCTTTATACACGCTGAGCAAGTTCCCTTCTATTCATAATTTGTTAAGGGTTTATTGTAAATGGGTGTTAGACTTTGTCAATTGCTTGTTTTGCATCTATTGAGATGATCGCATGGTTTTTGATCTTTATTCTATATTGTATTAATATGGCCTTTTTAATTCTAGGTCTTTGGTCTTCCTGGTGAAGCCTGCAAAAAGGTGATATTTAATATACCTTCTAAACTAGAGGTAGACAAAATGGTCGGCAGAGGTGAGAAATTTCAAAACAGTCTTTTTAAAACAGACATATTTTTATTACTTGATTGCTCTTTGAGCTCAGGCGAATGACTTTTGGCTGCAGATAGTTGTCTCTTAAAAGGCTCAAGCTGTATTGTTAAGGAATCTTTTCTGTTTGTTTATTCAGGTGTGTTTGTGGGTGTGTAGCTCAGTTTTCTCTTGATTGCAGTGTGCCCATCTCTTTAATTAGAAGATCATTTTTATAAGCCTATTAGAAGCATTCAAGGTTTATAACACCTTATTTAATAGAAATATATAATCAAGAATCATTTTTAACTGAAAGAAAATTATAATTTTTTTAATAATATAAAAAGACAGGTTAAGATGTTTGCAAAATGCAAAGTGAGGGTTTATTTCATTCTACTTTATGATTTTGAAGAAGATTGTCTAAATTATTTTAACCCTTGTTTTTTTGTTTTGTTTTGTTTTTGGTTTGCATGCATTTCTACCTTATAACTTGAAGATTTTTACTTGCAGTTAATTTGGAAGAGTGCCTCAGATCCGCAGACCTCATCCAGTCAAGTGATCCTGGTTTCAGAGTGCTAGATGACGGGGCAGTGTACACAGCCAGTGCTCTCGTGTTGTCTGATGAGAAAAGATCCTTCACTATACGGCTTTCTGACACAAAGAAACAGACTCAGAAAGAGATTACTGTTCTCCTGGAACATCAGAAGAAGGTATTCAAAGTGCATTGAATATTTTCAGGCATATTTTTCTTTTCATTAAAACGCTGTCGTTAAAAATGCAAAGAAGAGGCCGGGTGCGATGACTCACGCCTGTAATTCTAGCGCTCTGGGAGGCGAGGCGGGCGGATGGTTTGAGCTCAGGAGTTCAAGACCGGCCTGAGCAAGAGCGAGACCCCCGTCTCTACTGAAAATAGAAAGAAATTAATCAGACAACTAAAACTATATAGAAAAAATTAGCCGGGCATGGTGGCGCATGCCTGTAGTCCCAGCTACTCGGGAGGCTGAGGCAGGAGGATCGCTTGAGCCCAGGAGTTTGAGGTTGCTGTGAGCTAGGCTAATGCCATGGCACTAACTCTAGCCAGGGCAACAGAGCGAGACTCTGTCTCAAAAAAAACACAAAACTTTGGCAATTAGCCACTTTTAAAAATTGAGAGATTTCAAAATAAAAATCAAGATTCTCAGCTTATCTTTAGAAATCAGAAGATTAGGCAACACTAGATTTAAAATTCTGCAAGGCACCAACAGGTGGGATGTGAGACATAACTGGTCCCTTTCCGTAGAGTGTGTGCTCTCCAGTTTGCCACAGTCTCCACCCCTCCCAATTCTCTAACACTGAAGCAGAATATCAGTTGGTATTTTACTAAAGGCTTTAAGTGTTGTTTTACAGATAGTCGAATTAAACAGAGAAATATTTCTTGGATGGTACTATCAAAAATGGAAAAATGAAAAACAAACCAAGAGGGCTTATCTTTTATTAATTTACGCCACCTGCTTGGTCTCTGTATGCACTGGAGTGTGTCACTGCTGACCTATGAGACTCCAAACTAAGAAGCAATCTGTCCAGGGAAGGCTTGCCACGATCTCACCCCTCTTATTAGGCTTCATCCCTCTCCTTCCTCTCTCACATTTTCACACTCCTTTGCAAATGTTGCTCCAGGCAGAACAAAAACTTACAGTTCTTGGAATGAACCATCAGCTACATGATGTCTCTGAGATTCTGTAGATGCTTCATTCTCTTCCTCCACGTGTGCCTACAGAGCACCTACTCAAGGCTCAGCTCAAATGTCACCTTCTTTATGAATCTTCTCCCATTCTTGTTCCCTGCCTCCACAGGATACACCCTGTCCTCCTTTGTGGACTGCCATGTTCTACTGTAGCATTGAAACACTTTATTGTACTTATTTATTTCATCTTTGTCATTCCTTCCAGATTGTAAATACCTTGCCCACTCAAGTAGCCATTTCCTTATGCATTGCATAGTGCCATGTAAATACTTCTAGGTATCATGTGTTGATGGTATTATAAGAGAACCTTTCTAAACTGACTTCCACTTGACTTTGGAGTTAGCCAAGAACTCTCTATTCCCTCTGTCCAATATCCTAACTGGTGCCCAGCACATGAGTAATGCCAGTGGTTTGTAGGCTACTCTCTGGTGAGCCCACTCACTATTGCTCTCACCTGTTGAACTCTATGACCTAGAGTTAACCAAAGCAAAAGCTAGTTGTGCTTATAAATATGTAGTTGATTTAAATATTAATATCATATAAAATTTATACAGAGTAGGAAGAGAGCTTTAAAAAAAAACCATATATACACATATAAAATTAGGTGTGAGACAACCATAAAAGACTGGGAAATGCATAAAAATCTAGGATTATACTATACTCTGAGATTGCTTTGTAAGTATCTTTGTCAACTCACTTAAAGAAACTGAAAATGGTGTGGCTTACCAAGAAAGATGTTCTAAAGCTATAACCAACAGGCCAATATGGAAACAAAGTCCTAGGTGCCACATTAAAAGAGATGGGAAATAAAATTATCTTTATAAGATTTAAATCAAAATGAAATGTTTAAGATATATATTATTTTATATGTTTCTATACGTGAGCAATATTTTTTATTAACTGAGCAACTTCTGGGGCTAATGTACTAGATCCAGGGCTTTTGTGGTGTTCGTGTGTGTGCCTCTTCCCACCACTAGACTTGGGTCCATAAGGAGCTCCATCTGGGACAGAACTTACCAAATTTGGACAAGGCCTTTTAAATTGCCATCAACATCTCTTTACAATGTATCATGAACTACAGACTCATATCCTCATTATATACCATATGTATTTATATATACATATGAGTCATATTTATTGAATAACTACTATTATTCCAGGCCTTATTCTAAGTAACTTACATGTTGAGAATGGATATAAAGAATACAAGGCAATGAATTCAGAAGGAATGTACTGTAACTCTCCTATTTAATGTTTCTTAATTTTGTGGACTATATATATGTGGAATATACATACATACATATATACGTTATATTTCCTTTTTTTATGTGTTGAGGGGAAAAAGAGAATGACTAGCTGGGAAACTGAATGGCATTGAGAAATGTAGATGAAATAGTGTGAATTTTGAGAATCAAAATAAATTTTAGCCTACCTAATGCTTTTTGCAAGGATGCCGAAATGCCTGTAATAACTGCAATGTTTGTAAACAGTAGAATTCTCTGCCTTATGTATTTCCAATTATAGATATTGCTAAGGATTTAACTTTCTCAGTGCAAAATTCTTGAGCATTGCCATTAAAAGCATAACACAAATATAAGGAATACTCAATGAGCAGTGAGATAAACAATAGGAAAATATTCCTTACAGTTAAAAATATTCTTCTCAAAATTTTAAACTTTCAGAATAGATGATGGTCTAATTTTAAGCATTGTTCCAAATATCTGTTTCTCTTCCCAGAGGTTCTTCTCTAAATAGCATTTCACTTTCAAAACTAGAAGCTTGTTGGGTAATTCTTCAACGCAGTGTCAGGAAGCCATTGTTTTCTCCAACCATTCATCTTATTATCACCCCTGATGCCGTATTTCTGGCTGTTGCTTCAGAATGTCATAGGAAGCACCTGCCATAAAACCAGCTGCTGAAAAGAGCAGGAAGAAAATACCTAAAATGCCACTGTCTGACTAAGTACTGTAGTCAATTCTCACTGCAATTTTTGCAATCACCACGTAAGTGCCCTTGATGTATAAGCATTATAGACTTCTGCTTGGTGAAAACTGTGCCTGAAGCTTAAAATTCTCCCTTAAAGAAACATCAATCTTACTGTCCACAAGATCCCTAAAGTCCATTGCTCCTCCTAACTAGAAGGAAAATCTTTGTTATTTTTAGAGAAGAACACATTGTTTTCCAAACTTCTATTAATATAGGTGTGTTTGCTGACATTTCTGTTTAATGTGGACTATCTGCTTTCTTTTGATATCTAGTACCTTAGAACACTGGCCAGAATTAAGTGTACTACAGAAAATGACACGGGCTGATTTTCATAAAATGCTTTAAATCACATACTGAAAACATTTTTGTGTCTTGCCAAGCTCCTCTTCTCCTAAAAATATTATTTTAGTTAACAGAATGTCAGCATTCAGTTATTTAATATTTTGGTAATGCTATGTAACTTTACTTACAAAATCTCTGCTACTGATTTAGCACTAAGTCACAGATAAGAAGTGCCTCTACTTATCTATTGGAATAACCATTTCTTACATAAGATTGGTGCATTTTCCAGTGTAATACTGATTTGAAAACTGCTGTGTTATGAAACATTCACATATATTGGGGAAAACATTTCAGAAGTTTTTGATAAGTGTGCTTTCCAGATGCTTTCCCGGGCCTCTGGGCTTTGCATATGTTGTACCTTCTGCCTGGAATAATGTCCCTTGCTCTTCCCCTCCTTTGCCTAACTCCTAATTATCAATGGCTCAGTTCGGATGTCCTTTCCTTTAGGGAGCCCTTCCTGACCAATTCTCCGCAGACTCCTAAACACATCTGTGCTAGCGCTACTGCTGTGTTCTTCCGTAACCCTGCAGGCCGCCTTCCTCGAAAGGTTAGCGCAGTATTTCAATTGTGAGTTTAAGTGTGGCTTCCACACCACATTATGTTCCTTGAGGGCCAGAATAATTCATATTTAATTTTTGACCTCTTGCATATGATATAGTGTCTGGCACAGAGAAGAGACATCATAAGTTTCTTTTATAAACAAAATGAATAATAAGTCACAAATAAATGGAGAAAGTCTGTTGTCTAAGATGACAAATACAGGAGGCAAAATAGGCCAATCGTGGGGCAGGGGTTCATTGTTTATGAAGATAACTGCAGCTGAGAACTGATTCTGTTATTCACAGAAATATCAGGGAGGGTGTGGAGAAACTAATGCTCATAAAGTATTTGTGGGAAAACAGTTTCAGAGCATTGTGGTAATCAAACGCACAAATCTTTCGACACAGCACTGTATATCCAGAAATTTACCCTAAAAATCATTAAATATGCACAAAAATTATACAAATAAGGATATTTAGGGCAGTGAAATTCTCTGTATGATACAATAATGGTAGATACATGTCATTATTTATTTGCCCAAACCCATAGCACATACAACACTAACAGGGAACCTTAATGTGAACTAATGACTCTGGGTGACAACGTGTCGGCACAGGTTTATCAATTGTAACAAATGTCCCACTCAGGTGGGGGATGCGAATAATTAGGGAGGCTATGCACGTGTGGGGAGAGCGAGTATATGGAAAATCTCTATACCTTCTGCTCAATTTTGCTATAAACGTAAAATTGCTCTAAAAAATAAAGTCTATTAAAAATGTTTAATTACTCAGAAACAGCCTAGTATGTAGTCATGTTAAAAGTAATAGTTACAATAATTTCAAAAAATCACCAAAGAACAAAAATATCAATAGGATGACAGAATAATGCTATGGAAAAATCAGGACAGGATTAAACACAAATGAATAAGGACAGATCGGTAAGTATAATTTTGAAATTTGCTAATTACTTGGTTGATTTGCTATTTATCCTACTTATAAGATGAATTCAAATAATCCTAGGAAAAAAGAACAGCAGAAAAAAAATCAGAAGAAAGCAATGATAACAGATCTAGTTGGTATGAAGTAGTATATACCGCAGCAGGAAAGGATAGGATGGGGTTGACTGATTTTTGTCCTATTTAAAGCAAAGTTAAATAATAATTATGATGGTTAATCTAATTTTTTGAGTACTTACTATTGGGTGACATTTGCTTTATATATATTTATTCTTCTAATCATTATGACAATGCTACAAGCATTATTATATCCATGTTATAGATAAAGAGACTCGAGTACAGAGAGTTTAAGTAACTTGCTCAAAGTCACAAAGCTAGTGAGAATCCAGGCAGCTTTAGTTTCAGAATCTACTCTACTAACTCTTCTACTACACTGCCTTCTCTAGTAAGAGAAAATAAATAGCTCAGCAACTGAATTTAGAGAGAATATTAAATTTGGCATGTTATAAAAATCAATAAATAAATAATGACAATTATTCTGTATAAAAAATATGGATACAAATAGAAAGTTTAAGATGGCTGTATAACTTAGAAGGGGTGTAAGAAATTCAAAGGACAGTCAAAAATAAATTTCAATGGAAACATTAATGAAAACATTAATGAAAACAGAGACAACATTCGCTATTTTGAGGCGGACTGTCTTCAGCATTTTTGTTTGCCAGGAGTGCCTCACCTGTTAGTATACGGTAATGTATATCCTGGGTGAGGTGAGACATTTCAACATAATATAAAGACAAATGTAACCAGAAAGGGGCATCTCCTGAAATCCTTGTACTAAATCATCCACTAGATATTTCTGAATGCTTCCTACGTAACCTGAGAGAGGACGAGGAAGGGGGATGACAGAGGATAGTGTTATCAAATGGAACATGGCTCAGAGGAGGAGGGGGATTGCACACAGTGATCAAAACCGGAATCTCAAAGGCCTGGAAGAGCAGGTCAAGAGCCCAGCTTAGGCTGTTTAACAAAGGAAAAAGGTAGATTCCACCTACACTGCTAAGGAAAAGTTAATTCAGTAACTGGATATGGATGGATGAAGAGGCAGGATGAACTGTGGTATCATTATATTATTATGCCATTAACAGAAAAAGGTAGGTTAGAAAGGATGCTGATACAAAGTAGGGTGTTGGGAGGTTTCCCAACACAATGAATTTGAGACAATAAGATAGCTAAATGGAAATGTCTAGCAAATCATTAAAAGTCAAGGAGCTGGAGTTAAGGCAGGGTCCTGGCTATAGACCTGATTTGTTTTACCTGCTTACAGGGAATAGTCAGAGTCAATACTAATGTATGGATTTTCAGCCAAAGTCAGGAGAATGAATGGATAAAAGAAGAAATTTGTACTCTGGACAGTGGAATGATAAAAATGAACCTTGAGGTACACCTCAAGAGATGAAGAAATCCAGCAAATGAGATAGTGAAATGAAAACCAAGGCAGGTGATAGTGCTATGCAAGTCAAAGGAAGACAGAATTTGCGGGAAAGGGAATCGATAATATTAAGCCATGCTAAGGGAGCGTGTAATATCTGTGGCACTATCAAAGTGGCAGCCAGAAGGTACGGGGCAGAGAGAATGCTGCAGACCACTCATTCACTACATACAATTGTTTGAGAAAGGAGGGAAGTAGAAGGGTAGCTACAAAAAGGATTATAAAATAACACTTTTAAAGGAGCCATTAAAGATGGATATACCATGAAGCTAATGAAATTTATTTTTTATTTTTTTGATTTGCACAGGCCTCAATTTCTTTCTCTTACAGGGAAGTCTTCCAAATTATATGAACTCCAGGTCCTATAAAACCTGGACTGGCCCCTGGAGCCATAAAGAATGAAGTAGGAATAGATGCATTCCACAAGCTGATAAGACTAGTCCTCAAAATTACTTTGCATTTGAGAAAAAAACAGGAAAGAGGGAAGAAAGCTTATGAGAGCAATGAGGCAATCTCCCTCATCTTCCATATACACTTTAAGGTGGCTGTACTTATGCTGGTTTTCTCGTTAGTTTGTATGTACAGATGCTTGTATGTAACAATATCGCTGGACTAGTTGGTGAAGTCCTTTGTTGGCTGAAGAATGAAAGTACGCCAGGTTAGACAATGATGGGATAAGTCAGGGTTCAAAGGCTGGTAAAAATAGATTTGGACAGAGCACAGGGTTGTTTTCACTTTCATACTTTCAAATCAGCAAAGGAGCAAGGCAGAGGATACTCAGGAGATAAGGGTACAAGAGGATGCGGTATCCTGCTGCCTTCTTCTTTAATCAGGGAGGTGTATCTGAAGTTCAGAGGTCGATGCATCTATTCCACACGCAGTAAGAAATCTGCAAGGCCATAGGAGCTCAAACTGTAGGCTCACTGCTTTTTATACCATTAGGCTGTGTGACGTGGCACGTGTTAATAATCCAGAATTTACCTCCCGCTCCATAAAGGATTGTAACAGCTAGAGTACAGCAGACACAGTTGTATAGATACAATCAATCTTCGCTTCTATTCTTTTCCGTTCATCATCTGGCCTATGGCCATCCTGGTCATGGTCTACTACAGAAATACAGGTATATCTTTCACGACTCATAAGAAAGGTTTTCTATGCCATTTCTGAAAAGATGTCATACTGAAATATAATTACACCCAAATTAATATTTTTGATATAATTATAGTACATTTTGTTTTCATTTACCATACCATATTTCTTAACACATTTTTTACTCCAAAGACTCAGGGTTATTTGGGCAACGTATATTTTATTGTGAATCTATTATGTACCAGACACTAGCTATTATGAGGCTTCAAGAATAGGCTCTTTAAGGAACTTACTCAAACTTTTCAATAATTAACTTCTTTTAATAATTTGAGATATAGACTCTTTAGCCATTTTCTTTCTCTCATACATCATTGCTTTTTTTGTAGTTCTTCACCAAAGCATGAGAAGAAGGTAAGTGCCTAGATTTACCAAAGTAGATGAGAGGGCCTCCAAGTGACACAGCACAGCTGACTCTGCGGTTTCTGCATCCTTGGATTCAACCAACCACGGATCGAAAATATTCAGAAAAAAATAGTGGAAGGTTGCGCCTGTACTGAACATGTACAGACTACTTTTTGGTCCTTATACTCCCAATTATTACACAGTATTTACATTGTATTAGATGTCATAAGCAATCTAGAGATGATTTAAAGTACATGGGAGCATGTGTCTAGATTATACGCAAATACCATGTCATTTTATATCATGGACTTGAGCATCTGTGGATTTTGCTATCTGTAGGGGTTGTGGAACCAATTCCCCAGATACTGAGAGATGAAGTACAAACTTCATAAGGAAAACTAGCTAGTTGACATGAGCCTAAGAAAATCCTGCACAGAGCCAGCAGTTATTACAAAGAATGAAATCAGTGAGATATGCTATCAAGTCTGCCAAAGCAAAGGCAATATTGCTAGTGGAAAGATTTCCGTTGCCGATTTAACCAAACACATACGCCAAGCTCTAAGGAGCCAGGGACCCTAATTCGCCTGCTTAGCAAGATCACTGCCTATCATCAAAATTTAAGCACTTCATAGGGAGTTAGATACTTTTTTTTTTCATTAAGCAAAATTCAAGTCAGGTATATATTTCTAACTTGCTAGTGCTTGCCAAGTGAAAGCGAAGTCAGCAGCACAGCAGGACTTTATTGAATTGCATCAAAGTTTCTGATGTCTACAACCAGCGGGGACTCAGCTACCACCACAGGCAAGAGCTGCCTTCAGAAAGGAAATCTACACATGGCCCGAGGCAGTGATGCTTCAACTTTTCCAGCAAAATGCTCCCGACTGAGGAGTGCGAACTCCTAGCCCTAGGGTCTACAAAAACGCTGACGCCTCAAGTTTTATCTTTAAAATTCCCTAAAATTACTGTAATTTAATGGTAATGTAATATATTTCCAAGTTTATTTTAATATGATAATAGCCACCATTTACTCGATGGTAACTACTTGGCAGGCACTGTGCTAAGAATTTTACTTAAATTATCTTACTTCTGACAAAAACTCTCTCCTTTGACCAAAACTCCAGTCAGGCTTCTCTGCCTCACTTGGCCTGACTTTGGGCTTCCCTCTCTAACCCTATTCAATCCAGTTTGAGCAACAATTTTGCTATATCAGTTGAGCAAAAGTCTCCCACCTCACCACCCTCCAATATCTTACAACCTGGCAAGAATCCTGTCAAGTCAGTTTAGTCAGAAACACTTGCTCTTAGTGATTTTCCTTCCACTGACCCCAATTGGTTATATATCCCCAATTGTTCTTGCTGAAGTTGGAGCATCTCCTCCTCTGCAAGACCCTGTTGCAGTGGTCCCCATATCTACCACCGTGGGCCCCCCTTGACTAAAGTCTGCCTTACCATCTTTTTTTTTCTTTTTTAAAGGGAGGGGGTAGTCAGGAGGGGTGGTCAGTTTCCTTGCATTTTTTTTTTTTTTTTTGTTATTGTTGTTGTTGAGATAGAGTCTTGCTCTGTCGCCCTGGGTAGAGTGCAGTGGCGTCATGATAGCTCACTGCAATCTCCAGCTCCTGAGACTCAAGCGATCCTCCTGCCTCAGCCTCTGGAGTACCTGGGACTACAGGCGCACGCCACCACCCCCAGCTACTTTTTTTTTTTTTTTTTTTTTTTTAGTAGAGATGGGGTCTCACACTTGCTCAGATTGGTTTCGAAGTCCTGAGCTCAGGCCATCCTCCTGCCTTGGCCTCCCAGAGTGCTAGGATCACAGGCATGAGCCACCATACCCAGCCCTGCCTTACCATCTTTAACAATGTTTGGATACATTTTTCTTACCACTTCTTATAATAACAGGCACTATTTCTATTAATATCACCATTTTATAAATGAGGAAACTTCAGCTCAGAGAAGTTAAGAAATTTTCCCGAGGTTATAATGTTAATTAGTGGTGGAGATGGGATTCAAGATCACATAACTTTCTAATTATCTTTATCTACTATATTATACTATAATGTTTTAAATCACTTTTAGTTAAATTAGTTAACTCTTCCTCCTCAATTACCTTATTTTTCTGTAAAGGGCCAGACAGCAAATATTTTAGCCTTACAGAACACCTATAGTCTTGGCAGCTGCAACTACTCAATCCTGCCATTGTAGTAGACAATACATAACCAAATGAGCTTACCTATGTTCCAATAAAACTTTATTGACTAAAACAGGTGGCAACCAAGGTTTGGGCCATAGTTTGCCAACCCTTGATATAGAACTAAAATTCCCGTTCCAGACAGATATGTCATATTTATCCTGTGGTTTTGCGTAATCTCCTACTCTAGTTTGGGAAGAGCAGGTCTAAAGAAAACAGAAAAAAAGGAGCCAATATCAAAAGGTAAGGAAAAGGAACTTAATTTTTCTTTTATGCCTTACAAACCAATCTAATAACAACAACAGGGGACATCTGCAACCCCCCCTTCAGTCTCAGGCGTGGGTTCTCTGACTTTATTGGGCCCCATGGTTCTTCTCTTCGGACCCCTCTCAGTCTTCGGCACCCTTCTCTCCCCCATCTAGGTGGTTGGGCCTTATCTTTCCACCCAGCTGGGATCCTGCCCTCACAGCCAAGTGAACTTTCTAACTTTCCCTTCTATACTTTTTACATCATATCTCTGTCTTTGTTCATGCTTGAAAAATTGTACCACTCTGTTAACTGATTCCGACAGATTCTTCAAGAAATGATCCTCTAATTCACCCTATGAAACATCATTTCTAAACATGCTACCTATACGTGTATATTCTGCTTCAGCTGTTGACTCGCCTATTTCAAATATCACAACACTCACAGAAGAATTAAGAAGAGAATTGCTTCAGAATTCAGCCCTTGTCACTGGCTCTAACTGGTAACTGGCAAAGGTGAAGACTGATTTCAGAGATTTAGCTTTGTTTTCACGTTTTGAATGATGAGAGGAAGGGGTAATCTTCCCTTTCAGACAGAACTGGAGGGTAAAGGTTATTCAACCAATATAATGCTAATAACTTTGGGTATCAAAATTAAGAAGATGAGGTAGAAAAAAATTAGGGGGACATTCAAATGCCTACATGTACTAAAATGATGTACAGAAAATAAAATGGAATATGAATGCTATTACATATTCTTGTTAAGAAAGAATGTCTTTGATAAGTGTATTGCAAGTAATTTAATGGAAAAGAATAAGATATTCAAAATATTATTTTTTTTGCATGTTACTAAGAACTTTACTGAGACACTTAGTAGGAAGAAAACCAGAGAGCAATGCATCCTTAAGTACAATTCGACACTTTCTCATGAATTCTTAAGTGCTCTTCTTCTCCCACTCATCCTAGCGCCACCTCGCTGTGCTCAGATCACCTCCCTCTTCCCTCCTCTGGTGGCAACTGCATCTTACCTGATAACAAAGAGTCCTCGCTATGACTTCCTCCCTTCATTTTTAAAGAAGCTTGACAAGGTCCCTTCGTTCTATTATTTCTTTTGTCTTTATGTTGTAGATGTTTGTGATTTATTTCTCTCAAGTCAGCTAGTAGTAATATACTTCAATTTTTAAAAAACTGTCTTAACAAAAGAAAATCTGAAAATGCTATCTGAAGAATCTGTCTCTCTTATGAAAGAATATTATCAACAATGTGTAAGTTAATTTTAAACAAGTATTCAGAGTGGTTTCATTGCTCCTAGTGAGAGCACTGAGTAAAAGAATACGGTCACCAGTAGGAGTTAATGTCTTTAAAAAAAAAATCACACACACACAAATTTTTTTTTTTTTTTTTGAGACAGAGTCTCACTCTGTTGCCCTGGCTAGAGTGAGTGCCGTGGCGTCATCCTAGCTCTCAGCAACCTCAAACTCCTGGGCTCAGCCTCCTGAGTAGCTGGGACTGCAGGCATGCGCCACCATGCCCGGCTAATTTTTTCTATATATTTTTAGTTATCCAATTAATTTCTTTCTAATTTTAGTATAGATGGGGTTTCGCTCTTGCTCAGGCTGGTCTCGAACTCCTGAGCTCAAACAATCCACCCACCTCGGCCTCCCAGAGAGCTAAGATTATAGGCGTGAGCCACCGTGCCCGGCCTCACGCACAAAATTTGATAGCTAAATAAATATGGCAAATGGTGCATACTCCACACACTCCCAGGAAATACACAATGCACATTCACACATTAGAGACTCTGAGAAGACCTGCACAAAGAAATGTATTTAACTTTCGAACAGTATCCCCTAAACTTATCTGATTGACCTTTGAAACTTTTATTCCCAACACCTATTACCATCTCTTATAACTATTTCACGGAAAGAAGCCAGCCAGGAAAGCTTTTGGAGAATTACTTAATAGTTTATTAAATTTAAAATTTTAGTCACATCCTTATGAATTTCTTCATATTCCTCCTGAAAATTCCTAATATGGTAATATTAGCACAACTGAATATATCAGCATTAATAAATGCCATGATGAAATATAAGAAACTATGATTTGAAACTATTCATTAGTGAACATTATAAATTTACCATGATCATGGTAGAGCCTCATTCTGGTTTTGTCACTAACAGTGTGATTCTGGGCAGGATAAAGCGATTTAAAGTTCTGAGCTTCAATTCTCTTACATCAAAAGGGGGCCAGCAAGAAAAAATCAAACAACCCTATCAAAAAGTGGGCAAAGGACATGAATAGAAACTTTTCAAAAGAAGACAGAATAATGGCCAAAAAACATATGAAAAAATGCTCAGCATCTCTAATCATCAGGGAAATGCAAATCAAAACCACCATGAGATATCACTTATCTCCAGTGACACTGGCCTTTATCAAAAAGTCCCAAAATAATAAATGTTGGTGTGGATGCGGAGAGACAGGAACACTCATGCACTGATGGTGGGACTGCAAACTAGTGCAACCTCTGTGGAAAGCAATATGGAGTTACCTTAAAGAGATACAAGTAGAAGTACCATTCGATCCAGCAATCCCATTACTGGGCATCTACCCAAAAGAGCAAATGATACTGTATAAGAA
>CAUYSK010115355.1:0-85701 GCA_963575035.1 Avahi laniger
ATGACGGATGCGCGGAAGGCCCTGACTCCACCACGATGCAATATATCAGTGTGGCAAAATTTCACTTGTGGCCCATGAACGCATACAAACATAAAATTTAAAAATTTATAAAAAATATTATAATGAACAAATAAACACAGAACACTTGAACAGGACCAGAGAAGAAATAAAAAGGCACTTGAAAGTAGTGGAAAAAGAGCCACGAAGAAAGACTCATCTTGTTTAACTTAATGGCAAAAAGGTGAAGCATTCCATACTTATAAGAATATAGCATATAGGTTAGTATCCTTACAACACTGATGTTTTCATTTAATATAAAAAGTATAAAAATTGCTAAATCTCAATTTCATAAAAAGGAGGTAAAAAGATCTTTCTGGAAGATCATGAAAATCTGAATAGATACTCATCCATTTAGCATGACTGGGCAATCCTATCTTCCCTACAAATGAACTACTAGACAAATTCTAAAGGACTCTACGCACCCGTTGAATCATCATAAATAATTATCAAAGATATCATATATTGATGACCATGTGTAGTTTGAAAACACAATTTTTTAAATTGCAATGGATTGCAAAATGTAATTTTGCTATTCATCGAAAAAAAAAACAAAGATTTAGTCATAAAAAAACAATCTCAATGTCCAGCCTACAAAATATAGATTCAGAATATTACATAATAAATCACATACAATGTGGGAAACAATATGAGTGACAATTGTTTACATTTTGGATGTGGAACCCAGCAAACTGCTTGACTTTTTTGAGCGAGTCCTAGGATTAAGAACTCCTTTCTTCCCACAAACCCAAAATGAACATTCCGTGCTTTTACCTATATTATTTTCTAAAGTGACAGATATATTTTTTAAAAGTTACATATTCTTGATCCTAAAACCCCACTGGATGGAAAAAGCAAGACAGTTTTATTCACCACTAAGAGGGTCTTCTAATATATAATTACAGGACTAATGATTTTGGCCAAAGGACGTTTTAGGAATCAGTGAGTATATTTTCCACTCTAAGTCATGAGGACCTCAGGATCTGAAAATGACAATCATTTTGATTCATGAATCTGACCAGAGTTCTATTTCGATCTTCATGATTATCGTAAACGATTAAATCGTATTTTCCCATCTAAAAAAAAGCTGTGCTTAACATTTGATCAAATTGTAGTATGACTCATTCATTGTAAATCATTGTTAATGACACTTGAACAATCTGTAAAAACCAAAAACCTAACAAACAGAGGATGGAGCCAGTCTTCAGAGTGCTACTTGGCCTCGGTCTCATGCCGTGCCAGCCTCCAGAAGAATTCCTGAAGCAGTGAGAACTTTCCCAGGGTATGGCATGACACAAGTCTGATCTTCAGTGTAACATTCCAAAACTGAAATATTTTGAGTGCTAAACGCTTTGATTTAATTGTAAGTTTTGATAATTTCAAATAGCAAAACTTCTAAAAGATTTTTTCCTTTTTAAAAAAAATTTTGTTTATTTAGTATCTTCTAAAATTTTTAATCTCTGTTTATCTCATAGGCATGTAGGAGGAGTCAATGAGATAATATTTATAAAGTTTTTAACCTCTCTAGAAGAAAGGTGATAAATATCCATTGGTAATAATGTATCCTATTAAAAAATAGCAAATAATGTTCTGAAGATCTGAAAAAAAAATCAATATATTTTGTTCTTTGGGTATAATGTTTTGACAAACCAAATATATACCATATTTAACTGAAGTCATAAACATAGTTAAAACTTACAAGAATATCTAATTCTCTACCACAAAAAGCATAGAATTTTTTAAATGTCTTTATAAATATGAGCAAGTTTAGCTAATATCTAATGTATTTACTGTCAGGCAAAAAACCAATAATAATGAGTATTATCCACAAAATAGCATGTTTAGCTAATTGCCAGCCTCTCACAATTCCGTTACTCATGATTAAACTTAATCTGTTTTTCTGTAATATCAAAATAATCCCCTTTAAACCAATGAGTAATTTTTAAAAATTGTCTTCTACCTTGTTACTGAAAAAGGAGGAAAACAGAACATATCTCTGCAAAATTTACCTTGAATAATAAATTGTTCCATGTTTTCTTTGAAAGGCTGCATGTGCTCTTTTGAGGAGACCTGGTACACTTTCTCTGCTTCAACTTCACAGGCTGAAATTAGAGAGAGACATTGTTTAGAGTGCCACGCTGTTAATGGAGCATTCAATCTTAAAAACATGTTACCTAACGGTAGAACCACTCTAACTGGCATATCTTCTATACATATTTTGGAAATATCCAAATACTGACATGAGAAGCCTATGATCAAGACTTTCTATTAAAGGACTGTAAAAAGAAATTCTGTGTAGTCTGTAATCTCAGTCTGATTACTTCCAAACCAGTAATTTGAGCAAGTTCCTTAAAGTCTAAACCTCAGTCTCTTCATCTGTAAAACAGGCATGATACTAAAGCTTACTTCACAGTTATAAGGATCAAATCGTTAATAGATGTGAAGTGTTAGAATAGTGCCTGGCACATAGCGATACAATATGTAACAATTCTCTATCATCTTCATTATCAACTGACTTCTAATATAAATTTATTCCTAATTGAAGTCCAAATTCCTGAAAAATAACAAATAACAACATTGGTGGTAATGTTAGTATAGCAACCAATAATTACAGCACATCTATTAGATGACAGGTGCATTTTATCCATTATTTAATCTAATACTTAAAATAAACCAGTAGAATTATTACCCCTGTTTACAGCTGAGGAAGTTAAGGCTCAGATAAGACACTAATTTGCTCAAAGGTTCACAGATAATAAGTAGCAAATTCATAATTGAAATCCTGACCTAACATCAAAGTTTATTCTCTTTCCCTGCTACAGATTCTTCTTGGGTTAATTAAGAATCATCTCTAAGAGTGTTTCTGGCCGGGTACGGTGGCTAACACCTGTAATCCTAGCACTCTGGGAGGCCGAGGCGGGCAGATAGCTTAAGGTCAAGAGTTCGAGACCAGCCTTAGCAAGAGTGAGACCCCGTCTCTACTAAAAGACAGAAAGAAATGATCTGAACAACTAAAAATATATATAAAAATTAGCCGGGCATGGTGGCACATGCCTGTAGTCCCAGCTACTCAGGAGGCTGAGGCAGGAGGATCGCTTGAGCCCAGGTTTGAGGTTGCTGTGAGCTAGGCTGATGCCACGGCACTCTAGCCCAGGCGACAGAGCAAGACTCTGTCTCAAAAAAAAAAAAAAAAAAAAAAAAAAGTGTTTCTGAAGAAATGTCTGCCATTACAGTGACAGCAATAAACTTAAGCCAGAAAGGAAGCAATCTGAAACTGAAAAGTACATATTTGAAAGACAAAACTTTGGACAGAGACGTGTGTTGCAAGAAAACATACTCTTGCTACAATTCTTAAGATAAGGTTGCCAATTCTCCAAGGAGACTTTGTAATTGCACTTCTAATATATTTTCTTTCTCTTATAAAGCTGTGCTTTCCTCTTATTTTTCCCCTTCCAGGTCATTAGCTTGTCTAATCAGGAGAACATGGGAAGGCTGCACTGTTAGCATACATATTCCCCATCAAACGTAAAAGACAATTTAGAGTAATAAAATCTAAGATGGTTGTAGGCACACGTGGGTTCTCTTCACCCATGGGCCCCTGACGCCCCATCTCTGCCTAGGTTACCTCTCACAGGCTGGAGGCTGGTGATTGTCCAATCCTTATCCCTAGCCCAGGTATCTCAAAGCTGCAGAGTTACATAGTAAATGTCCCCCAATATCAAACATTCAGTGTTTTCAATACACAATTCATCACAGCCTTCTCTAAACATGCTACCTGCTAACTCCCTTCTTCTCCCTACGTTGGTGGCACCACCACCTACCCTAAATAACTCAAGCCTAAACAGGACACTTACCCCACTATATCTTGTGCATACAGAGTAAAGCTGTTATTCACTGAGTACTTTCTATGTGCCAGGGACTGTTTCTAAGTGCCTTATATGTGTTGTTCCATTCAATCCTCATAAAACCCTTTGAAGTAGATTATTAATTACTCACTTTACATCAGAAAAAAATGAAGTACAATGAGACTGCCCACATTTACATAGTTCATAAGCTGAGGAGGTAGGATTCGATATCAGCTACTTTGCTGTATTAGGGTTATTTGTAACTGTGTCTCTTCTGCCCCACTAGACTGAGCTACTTGAGAGAAAATCCATCTTACATCCATTTGTAGGTACAAATGGCCTACAAATGGATGTAAGATGGATTTTGGTTGACTCAGGCAACCAGCTGTTGTTGGATGGGTTAGTGGCTGGATAAATAGCTACTGAAGTGGAAATAACATTCTAGATTTTGGAATCTAGCAGACAGGGTTTAAATTCTAGTTCACCCATCAAATGAATTTGTCTTGTGAGTTGCTGTTAATTACCTAACCTCTTGGGACCTTGGTTGCATCATCCGGCAGAGAGTGTAATAAAATCTCTAACATAAGCGCGACGATGAGCCAAAATGTGTGGAAAATGCCTGAAATTGAACTTGGGATATATAAGTAGGTACACCAAAAATAGTAGCTATTGCTGCTATTGTTTTTACAAGACCGGCAGGTGGAGTTCAGCCTGGAGAAGTCTAAGATGAAATACAGAGCTGTTTTCAGTGTGCTGAAGTGTGGTGTCACGGATGAGTGGGTGTTGACATCCTCCGTGTTGATCCCAAGGAAGGAGGAAGCTGAATGAGCAGAAGTGAGAGCGAGATTCTGTTTCTACGTCAAGGCGATGGCTAATGTTTAGGGAGCTCCTGCGGGGAGGTAGCCTGCCCTGTGAGATGGTGAGCACTTCATCGCTGGAAGTAGCCGGAAACTAGCTGCTTCCTTATCAGAAATGTGGAAGGGATGGGTCAATGACAGGACAGCTGCCGGCGACTTCCTATGGGCTGTATCCCGTATGACAGCCCCATACAGCCAGAAATTCTGGTTTTTAAAAATGTCTCCAGATGCAGAATAAGGATATACTTAATCCTGTCATAATGTCGAGAATTTTCTAGAAATGCGTAAGTTAGGATCTTGAATGTAAGGCAGACAAGTTGCACCACTTAAAGGAAATGAGGTAGAGATTTATTGGCCCCTCTTACCATTTCAGTGAATTATTTCTGGCAAAGTCAGGTGGAGAAATGTTCCCAAAGGTCTTTAAGCAGTTTCCGTTATAATTGCTAACCAATCTATTCACACATAACAGAGACATTGATGGACCATCTGCGAATGCAAGGGACTGCTTCAGGCGCTCTGGCCACTGCCATGAACAGAACTGACAAAACCTCTGTCCCCAGGGAGCTTGTCTTCTACTAGAATACACAGTCTTTAATTATTTTTCAATCCCAATGAGAAAAGTCAAATGCTAATAATAGCCCAATGTCTAATAGCTCAGGCCAGCATGGACAAAAATAAAATCCAATCTCTCTCCTGGTCTGATTCTCAAAGCTTAAAAGCCAGAGGCAGACAAGATTAACATTTTGACTGTTTGTCACAATTATTTCATTTCCCATTTATTAAATTATAAAATGGAAATAATAACCATCCTTTTCTTCATGATGCTATCTACAGTGTCTTAAAGTCTAGGGTACCGTAGGAACACCCTAATCCTAGGCACTTGCAGAATCATCTAAAGGGCTGGTGCCTTCAAGGAGGGTTTCAGTAGCTTGGGAAGCAGACTGAGATCACAGACTGACTGCAGCAGTCTTCTAAATGGTACTGAAATGTCTCTGGGTCTTCATTTTTACTCAGTAACTTTTAAGCAAGAGAATGTTCAATACATAAGAAAATGCATGCTATAATAATTTTCTCTCAGTTTTTTCTTACTATTTTGTGGTTTAAATTAATTTTCCCTTCGCTTTATAAATGCCCTTGGCCCAACTGTAGTTCAGCTAAATGAACTGTAGTCTTAACATAAATGCATACAAATTATTTTTTTTTCTATTACTTCTATCTTTTCCCTTTAGCCTACAAAATTTTCTGTACATAGTGGGAAACAGATAGAATTTCAGATTTAGAAAAAATGGAAGGTCATTTCTGCCAGAACTTCTGTCTCATCTCAACTCCAGTCTTTCTTCCAGAAGTCACGGAAGATGTCTGTCTAGTGTCTGGTCGTTCAAGTGGCTGCCAGGCAGCTTTTTCCTTATCATGCTTCTCTGATTATTAGAGTTCCCAACTATATACCAAGCGGGTATCTCTCTTACAGTGTATCCTCCATAGAATGATATGGCTGGAGGTTGTTTTAAAAATATTCTAGATATATTCAGAGAAATACTTGAGCAATTAAAAAATACAAAAAAAATTTAAGTCTATCATTGACAGTTCAGGGCTTACGATTAGTCACAGAATAAGTCTGCTCTCTTGGAGGGCAGATTTCTTCTCTAACCTTATCTCTTACCAATCTCCATTTACTCAGTCCACTGTATTACGGGTGCTTAGAATAATCCTTGGCAGGCAATATACATTCAACAATTATCTGCGGAACAAATGGATAAATTAACTATCTTCCTATCATAGCGAACTTCTTGTTTATATGCAAATTGTCATACTTACTCAAATTTCTCTGAGCCTTATCTACACTATTCACCCACCTGACATACTCTTACCCCTTATCTTTCCCTGAACTTTGCATCTCCTTTTTCTACTGAACATGTGTGAATGCTATAGGATAAAAGCAAAGCTTTGGATAAAATAGATCTGGATCCAAGTTTTGTTCTACTACTAGCTATATAATCTTGTGCTGGTTACTTAAATGATCTGAGCCCCAACTACAGGATGAACTTGAAGTGCTAAGCACTGAGCTAGTTGGCTATTAGGAAGCGCTCAAAAAAAAAAAAAATGACAGCTGTTAATGACATCATCTCACTGCATTTGTTTGTTTGTGTATCTTTGTCTCTGATTATAGCTCCTATCTCTTGAAGTCAAGGGCTAATCTATTCAACCGCAATGTGCCTTGTGTCTAAAATACAAAGGAAGCACTAAAACCTTATATAAAAGAAAGTGCTTTCCACTATGCCCATGATTGGAACTTTCTTTAGTCTGGATATTAAGTCTCCAGTAGTGGCTGACGTATAACATCATGTAAGTCATGTGCAAAACGCACCAAAACCCCAACCCAAATTTCCAGATCTCTTTATTGTGATATAAAACCTGTGCAATTATTTGTAGGTGGTTGTTGCTTTACTATATTGAGAAGGGAGGGGCTGAGCTTGGTGGCTCATGCTTGTAGTCTCAATAACTTGGGAGGGTGAGGCAGGAGCATCACTTGATCCCAGGAGTTTGAGGCTGCAATGAACTGTGATCACACTACTGCATTCCAGTCAGGGCAACAGAGTGAGTACCCATCTCTTTTTATATATATAAAAAAAAAGACAGGAAAGGAAGGAAAGAAGGAAGGTGGGCGGGCAGGCCTGTTGGATAAATATAAAAATAGAATGGTAACATTCTATTTTTATATTCTCATATATATTCTTAAATATTCAATACTATATTGAATATGTTCAATGTGATAAGAAAATATATAAGGAATAAGGAAATTTCTTCAGAAGATCTGACCCCATTCTTCTCTTAACTGTAGTACTTCATGTTGCACAACGTATCATCTTGGCTATGACTTACCATCTTCAAAATTGGTATGTGATTATGTAAATTTTTTTTAAAATACCAAACACTATAATCACACAAACTTGAAGGGTCATTTAGAAACATTATTAAAAACAGAACAAAGATAGAGTTCCTGGAAAACTTGCATTACAGTCAAATCCAAATATTAAAAAACATTTGTTAGGAGACTGTTGGCATAACTGAGTAATTCCAATCATGTCAACTTTTGTTTAATTTAAAGACCTTTCTGAGCCAAAAGGATTTTATATCATGTTAAAGGGCTAATATTGGAAAGCATGAATTAGGCTTCCAAATACAAAGGAAAACCCAGCCAGAGGAAAGGAAGAAAAAAATTATCTCAGATATTCTGACCAGAAAACGGGCTTCAATACATCCATGCCATCCAACAGAGTGATATGTCACAGGCAAAGCAAACCCACATTACCACTGGCAAACTAAACCAGAGACGTCACATGCCACTCCCTGAAAAGAATGAACCATGATCATTAGGAGTCTGATTATTTGAGGGGAGGGGAAGAATTGGAATATATCAGCTGTAATTTATACAAGTCTCCAAGTTGAATCAAGGTTAATCAGAGTTTAGAGTCACTGCTTTTCTGCGAGCTTCCAGAAGGTTTCACTGGCATCTATGAACATGCCTCAGCAAGTATGAAGGAAGCCACATAACAGATATAAAGGAGAAGAAATGACTATGATTAGAGAAAATGCCTTCTTCTAAAACCCAGTTGTTTCCCATGTAAGCCTGGTTTGTACATGATTCTGGGTTTAGTTTTAGGAAACAGAAGCCACTGTAGCTACTTAAAGCAGATCAATGCAGGCAGCAAGATGCTTACAAAATAGTTGCATGTGCAGAGACACTGGGCTCTACATTTGGTTTCCAGGAATGACTCCCAGAACAAAAACCACAGGATTGGCCCACCAGGGGAGCTGCTATCTATGCCACAATCGGGACCTACGCTGTGTGGTAGGTACCACAGACTCAACTGGGTTTCAGATTAAACCTGCTAAGTCTGCGCTATCAAATTGTTGCCCTGTGTCTTCACTCTGCCTCTCAATACTCATGGAGCTAGTGACTGGGCACTGGAACAATGATTTCGGGAAACCCTATCTCCCTATGTCACTGCTTGAAAGCAAAAATCAAAACAAAACACAGAAACAGCAAAAAAGATAACGTTTAGTATTTGTATAAACAAATTCCTTAAGATTACATTCTAGAACAAAATGGTGTCTTACACAGAATATAAAAGGAATGTCCATAAAACAGATTGTACAATGTATCCTAATATACTGAATATATGTATGTAGGAACTTATCCAAAGCAAAAGCTCTTTCCTTTCCCTTTCCCTCTTTGATCCTTTCTCTCTCTCCCTCCCACCCCCTCTCTCTTTTTCTTTCTTTCTTATTTCTTTTAAGAGACAGAGCCTCACTCTGTCACCCAGGCAGGAGTGCAGTGACTATTCACAGGCGTGATCCTAGCACACTGCAGCATTAAACTCCTGGGCTCAAGCGATCCTCTCGCCTCCACCTCCCAAGTAGCTAGGTGCATGCCACCATGCCTGGCTAACTTCTTTATATTTTTTTAAAGACATGGTCTTGCTATGTTGCTCAGGCTAGAACTGAACTCTTAGCTTCAAGTGGTTCTCCCACCTCAGCTTCCCAAAGCACTGGGATTACAGGTGTGAACACCTGGCCTCCTCTGACATTTTCCAAAGAGATAGCAAGAACACATCTACAGTACTAGGTGATAATTAATGTTAGCAGGAGTGTAAATGACTGTCATCGAAGCCTATGCAGGATCTTGACATTACTGGCCAGGTGCCTGGCTTCATATCGACTGTCCCCAAAAACGTTATTAAATTCTGACTTGATGCTGGAATCTATGACCAGCCTAGAAATGTTAGAGGCTCCTTGAGTATTTCTAGAGGAGTACCATCACTACAGGTTGCTATCATTTTCTAATTCTAATAGGCGATGATGCTACAGCTGGAATGAGTAACTGCCAGAGAAGATGTTCATCTACATAAAAAAATGTAGTAAACACCCCACACAATCAAGCTTCAATGACTAACTGAAACAGATGCAACTGTGGCTGTCATTTGCTTTAGGAATGTCGTCTTGCTAATGAGTTCCACTGCGGTATAAAACTAGTTTATGAATGTAAAAATACTTAATGACAAAGCGTATTTTCCCCAAGGAGCTAACCTCTTACTCATGTATCTGTTTTCAAGATATAAAACAATATTTTGTCCAGTGCTTAAGACACCAAAATTCAAGACAGACCACTCCCAGATGGAAATATTTTCTGGTTTGGGTTTATGAACAGAGAATTAACAAAAGATATGCTTAAAGCCAACTAACATGTTGAGGCTCATAGGTCAATTTGAGTTTCCTAAATTCAAAGGACAATGAAGGAGGAGGTATGAAAAGAACCACATAAAACAAGGAAGGAAGAAAAACATACACGCAGGAGGAGGGGAGAACCAATGTGAAGAAAGAAAATTCTGAAGTATTTGAAATGCAGAGTGAGTTACTGGCATGCTGAAGGGGGTACCATCTTGTCTCGCATTCAAAGGAACAGTGCTAGAAAGAACTGAAATGAAGTCGAGGACTTATTCGGGGATTTATGGGTTTTAAGTTTGGGGAAGCTTCAAAGTCTACTAAACACATCTCAAAAGAAAAAGAGTGGTAACACTGACTTAAACATTTAAAAGTATTTTAGGAATTCAAAGCAATTTATCAATGTGGTTGTAAGAGGAAAATTATATGGAAAGTGATAAGATACATTCAGGGCTCCCAGGGTTTATAACTAGTATCTGTGGACATCATTTAATTTGTCTGTTAACCTGGATGAAGAAACCACTTTTATAAAATCAAACAGTGAGGCAGCACACCACCGCAGTCGGGAAACCAGGCTTTGGAAGTGGTAGGATTTTATTTGAACTGCTCATCTACCATCCATTACTTGGAGACTTGGAAAAGTTCCTGAATCTCACTAACCTTGGTTTTCTCATCTGCAATGTGGAGACGGGACTGGTGTGCCCAGCAGGTTTGGTGCAAGGGTTAATGTATGTAGGGTGCACAGTGCTTCTGGAAGTGTCTCAATACATGTTAACTGCTATTCTTTTTTTATCTGTATTAGTTAAAAATGGCTCTAACTTCTGTGAAGTCTCAACTTTTAGAACACAGAAGAGTTTAGATGCTCTTGATAAATTATAGGGCTTACTGGAAATCACGAATTCCAACAGATATACATGCAAAGTTGTACGCTTTGTGACACAAAGACCACACATAGCATAGAAAGGTGGCAAAGGCCTGGATAAGAATGACCCCAGAGTCATGGGGACAACAAAGGTAACAATAAGTCAAATATTGTCAAAACCAAATAAGACACGGCGGATTTAATATCTGAAATGTGCTACTTAAGCAGGGAAAACATTGTATTACTGCAATGAACACTGACCAGACTCTTCCATACTTCCTCTGTTCTGATTTTTTTCTACTCAACTTTTGGAAATGAACATTATCATCTTTGACGCTGTCTAGAAAGCAACGATCTAAGAACTACAGTGAAAAGAAAACATGAAGAAATGTTCACTGGGAAAAGAAGGATACAGTGTAGCTTACATATTTCCAAAAGTTATAAATCTCTTCCATGTATTCTTAACATTGAGAGCCATACGAGAGATGGATGGAACCACCTTAAGAATAATGTAAGTCAATAACTTGAAGTTAAAGAACAAAATCCATGAACAGTATGTCATTTATTAAGATATTGTCTCCTAGCTTCAAGACGACTTTTTTGCACTAGAGGCCTGGGGGACTCAGAGAACCATCTTTCTCCTTTGCCACCGGGCTTCCCGACAGGTTCCTCCAGGAAGGGGAAAGGGAGGGGTGGAAGGGGTTGGAGGGGCGAGGAAGAAGAAAAAGGCTGAAGAAATTTGCTCCTCTCTTAAGCAAACCTCCCAGACACCTCTCATCTCTACAGGTCAGTGGATGGCCACAGTTCCTGGCTTCTTTCCACACACCCAAATCCAGTATCACTGCACCCTTAAAACGTACTGGTGCAGCCAACGGAACCCCTCCTCCAACTTCCCAATCCACGCTGTGTGAGCCCCCACCTCTGAGCTCCTCAGTCCCAGCTCTTCAGGGCATACCCCCTTCTCCCACAGCAGCAGCACCCTCTTCTCGGAGGGCTGGCTCAAGCCCCACCTGGCGCTCTAAGTTCTAGGTTCTTTGATCACCCCGACTTCTTCACTTCATTTCCCTGGCCCTACAGATGGCAGCTGCTTCCTACATTCACTTCAGCATTCCCTTTTGGCTTTTTTAATTCTTCAGCATGTGTTAACTTCATTCTCTATGTCAAATTACTTCTACTAAAATCATAAGTGTGGTTTCTGTTTTCCTGACTTCGCTCCGAACCAGCAGAGGCAGTAACCAAAATTAATGGGTCATGTTTCTCTAAGTATTCCACAGCTTTCTGGTACTGGTAGTTAATGTTAATTTTATTAATTGCTTATAAGTAATATCTATTTGGATTGTTAACCAGAAAATATGCCAGTTTTTCAGACTGCTTTTTCCCAAAGAGGTTTTATATTATTAGCACCATCAATCTGCAAACATGAAGCCGTCTTAATCATAGCTTGTTCTTTTAATTACATTTCTTATGTTCTTTAATGATGTTTACACTGGAATTTGCTAAGTTATATAATTTCTTCATAAAGAATAGAAAAGGCTGAGTAATCATACATTTTAAAGTAGTGGAGCCCAGATGACTAAATTTCAACTCTAATTCAAACATATTCCTGGGTGTTTGCCTATTTTTTCCTTCTTAAATAAAATTATTAAAGATATATTGCATATAAAGGAATGCATATAACATGTATGTAACATGTAAGGAATAATTAAATGAATACCGACATAGTCAATCTCCAGTTTAAGGAAACAGAACATAACTAATACTTTGGAAGAGTTCAACGTGCTCCCCATGTCCCTCCCTCAGGCCCAGAGCTAACTACGACCTTCAATTTTGTGTTTCCCATCCCCTTGCTATCCCTAAACAAGTACAGTAGTCTCACCCTTATCCACAGTTTGCTTCCTCTGGTTTCAGTTACCTGTGGTCAACCACAGTCCAAAAATGTTACAGTATTTTGAGAGAAAGGGGGAGAGAGAAAGAAACCACATTCACATAACTTTTATTACAGTATATTGTTATAATTGTTCTATTTTATTATTTGTTGTTGTTAAACTCTTACTGTGCTTTGTTTATAAATTAAACTTTATCATAGGTATAGACGTATAGGAAAAACATAGGATTTTACATATTAACATACAGGGCTCAGTACTACTCCTGGCTTCAGGCATCCTCTAATGATCTTGCAATGTAGCTCCCACGGATAAGTGAGGACTACTGTAATTGTTTAGTTTTATATATATATATATATATATATATATTTTTTTTTTTTTTTTGAACTTTAAAAACTGAAATTGTACTGTTTGCATTTTTTCTACAACTTGCTTTTTCTCAAGATTGTGTTAACAAGATTTATCCATTTTTAATGCAGGTAAATGTAGTTCAATCAGTTTCACTGTTCAATAGACGTTCTTTGAAAGAAGATTCCATAATTTACTCAGCTATTATTTTGTTGAAAAACATGTGAAGGGTTTTGGTGCTGCTATAAATATGAATGCCATTATATATTTCACCTGGTTACCTGTGCACTGGGGTATTTACTTAGGGGCCAAATACTGGGTCAGAGACTATGGACATTTTCAACTTAATGAGATATTGCCAGATGGTTTTCCAGGAGAGTGAATCAATTTACATTTCCATCATCAGAGTAAAAATTCTCACCAATCCACATTTTTTCCAATAGTTCACATTCTCTGACTTATAACATTTTGCGGAAAAATATTAATCAGTAGTATTTCCCAAGATGAAATTTTCAGTGAAATTTTAAAAGCTATTGACACTTACACTCTCACATTTAACATGTGGTCAGACCCCTCTGCAAATCACTGTTTATGTAGCTACCAGTGTACGTTTATCAATGTTCTCCTATAGAGCAAGTTCATCAGACAGCATCACTGAAGACGAGCCATTTTAGCTAAGTAGATTCATTTTAGCTGAACCATTTAGAAGGATGAGTAGGAGTTTTGCCAATTGAAAATAGAAAAAGAAATGATTTGGTCACAGAGAATGAAACATTCTCAGAGATGTCGTACAAGACTATGATCCTATGGTAAACGTGTACCACATATGGGTAGATCATGCTTTCATGTGATAATTTGTTTACACTGGGTGCCTCAAGGAAACAGAATCTTATGGCTTTGAATTAATTTACCTTGGCTATTGCTTTAAAAGACAAACATTTTTGCCAAGTACACAGTGTAACATAATCATGGATAATTTATAAAATAAATCTTAACTCAAAATGTCAGAGAACTAATCATCTTTAATTACCTGTTGTTTTCACCAGGCAGCTGAGTTAGAAAAGCAAACAATCAGTGAAAAGAAGAAAATAAAACTTTATAATTTTTTCTAATATGAATAAATGGCAACAAATACTAGAGTTAAATGACCAATGACTTGATTTTCTTCTCATTAATTAACTCTTCTTTCTAGTATCAACATTACCACTGAAAGTCATGGCGATTCAAGAGATTAACAGTAACAAAAAATCATGAAAGAATCGTGAAAAATGTTTATTTAAATTGAGTACATGTGTATGTTGGCGTGGAGGAGAGGGTGAGGAGAAAGAGAAATACTTGAAGCTTATCAACTTCGCAAAAAATATCACAAATTAAAACAAATCCACTCTTTCAAAGCTTTTGGAAAGAATTGTAAACATCTCAAACAGCAAAACATTATAGTAACCTACATACTGTTAACTTGAAGGAAATCATGTAATGATACAATTTTATTAGGAAGCACTTATATATTGCTTAGGATACAAAAAATTCTAAACAGTTACTCTCTACTACCCTTACTACCCCGAAAATAGAAAGGTTTGTTCAGTTCTTTCCTTCTCCTCTGTCTCCCTCCTTGGTCAAAATCACCACCATCCTCTATTTGAACTCTTTCCTAACTGGTCTCACAAATTCTGTGCTTGCCAGGGCAATACTGCTGAGATATAAATCGTATCACTTCAATTCCCTGAATAGACTCTTTCAGTGACCGGATATTGCATTTAGAGTAAAATGAAAACTCCTAATAAAGGGCAAAAACTTGTAGAGCTTCCATAATGAGAACACGTTTTCTATTAATTGGTCACTGTGTTCCAAGAATGCTGGGGCATTTGGACATTTCCTCTGCCTCACATGCATCTCTGTCATCTCCTCCTTTTCCTGCCTAACCACCTCTACAGACACACACACACACACACACACACACACCCCTTGCCCATCCAGAGTCTTCCTGCCTATGTGGGATTTCTAATCTAATGACTACATATCTCTGTGGCTTTACCTATTTTCTACTTCCCTGCATTCAGCCAGTATTTGAGTTAAAATTCCAAGAATGCACTAATCTCATCTCATTGAACCTGGTCATTCAACTATTCAAACTTCCTTCCATAAATTTTTTCACCTGGTGAAGTATGTATACCTCATGACTCAATTCTAATGGCAATACCTAACTCAAGTCTTCTCTAACCAGTTAGGTACAATCAGGCTCTCCTTCCATTCTGCGCCCTGTTCCTATTTTATCAACGTTGTTACTATACTGCTCTGTAATCGTGTTTGTGTGTTTGGCTTCTCAACCTTCCCTGAAGGGTTCCACGGAGTGAACCCCAAAAGGAAGCAGTGTGAGTGCTGCAGTTAAGAGGGTGAGCTCTGGATCAGGTTCTCCAGGTCCAAATCCAGCCCCAGCTCATACTATGTGACCTTTTGCAGGGTATTCAATATCTCTAACTTACAGTTAACTTACTCACTGAAGAGGGGATTAATGGTATAAATTGAGAAACTCCTGGCTCCATAGACCAATAGACAATCAAAGCCCAAATATTGAAAGGTGAGTGACTTTGCTCACACTTTTTCTCATGCTTGAAATTCTATTTTTTTTCCTCTTGAGAGAATTTTATAGATCTTTCAAAGTCCAATTTAAATATAATTTTCCAATATCATTACCTCTTGAGTTTCTGTAGCATCTTGTTTATATAACAAAAAAATACTGCATAGTGGTTATACATATCACCATTGGTCTTTTTGTTAGTCTAGAAGCTATGGGGGAAGGGTCTCTTGCTTTTATTTTCTGTGTTTAACATTTATTGAGTGATAATTAGTGATATATGAGTGATAGTGTCTCTAAGATTCCTTACTGATCTAAATCTTATAAATTTTGTTATTCTGTTCTATTTTAAGAAACAATCCATCCATTAAAATTAATCAATTGCCTTTCCAGAAAGCATTTTGGTAATATCAAGCACCCCCCAAAAAATGTTCATTATCTCTGATCCAGTAATTATAAATCTGAATCTATATTAAAGAAACAGCCAGAGATATAATTTTTTAAAGGCTATGAATAAGGATGTTCAACATGATATACTTAAGCTAGGAAGGGTCTAATTTCCTATAAAATTCAAATTACTCACTAAATATGGCACAATCAGAGGCTGGATTATTATGAAATCCTAAATGGTTTTTGAACTGTATCAACTAGCATGGGAAAATATTCTTGCTACAATTTTCAGTGAGGAAAAAAAACGTAAGATATAAAAATGAATACAAATGCCCAGTCAAACAAAATGATGAATTCATAGACTGAGCCTTCTCTCTGTTGAAAACACATAGCAGTGAAAGATAACATAAAAAGAGGAAACTAAACAGACGTAGTATGCTTTCTAAAAATGTAAATATCTCCTTGGATCAGAAATAGTAGAGAAGCCCAATTTAATAAACAGAGCTGAAATAAGAAGTCGCCAGACGATGAATGTGGAGAAGGCGGCAGAGAGCTTGGCTTACGTGGGGACTGGGTGCGGGAAAGGACAGACAGGAGGGAACAGAACCAGTCTCCACACTGGAATTCCAGAGTTACGACTCGTCTCCCCAGCTCATGAAAGGAGTGTGAAAATGGCTACAATCCATTGCTTCCCGGGGCTAAAGACCATGTACGTAGCTGCATGTCCAGGGCAGCAAGAGTAGGTAGACATAGCTTTTCAGCCCAGACTTCAGCCAAGTCATTCACTAGCTTGGCAACTGGATCTGCAATAAACCTAAATGCCCACAGGGCAGGAGCCCCACGCTGCTGATAGAAGCTTTGGTTCTGGCTTGGCTACCAAGGGCAGGCCAAGTTAAAACAGTCGAAAAAAATCAAAGACAGTGAAGGATTTGGGGGGATCAAAGGAAGGGAGAGAGGGAGGGACAGGTCAGTTGATAGAAGGTCTCTGTCACAACTCTTCAGCTCTGTGATTGTAACACAAAAGCAGTCACGGGCAGTATGTAAACGTCTGGGTGTGGTTGTGTTCCACCTGAACTTTATCTACAAAAAGAGGTCAGGTTTAGTCCATAGACCATAATTTTCTGACACCTTTTGAAAATCAACATTGACACCATAAAGAAAACTAATGAGTCAAATGACAAATTATAAAATCAAAAATGGAAGATGAATTCATTTCAGGTGAAACAAAAACTGAAAAGGACTCTAATATATTTTTATAAATATCAATGAGATAAATGAAAGATAATAGGCAAAATAAGATTAAGAAATTAGAGGCAAAAATGAATATGATAAAATACATATTAGAAGCCTTAGAAACAAAAATAATCATGCTTTAAATGCAACTACATTGTAATATAAACACTAGGTTGAACAGAGTCAAAGAGAATGAATAAACTTGAAGACAATGTTGAGGAATGCATAAAGATTATAGACAAAGGTAGGGGGAAATTTTGAAAATATGAAAGAGTATTTAGGAGAATTTAGATCAAGGGGTGCCAATGTACATCTCAAAGGAGTTTCAGGAAAAGAGGAGAAAAGTGAAGTTAATACTTGAGCAGATAATGACTTGAGAAATTTTAAGCCATTAAGGAAACCATCAGTCTTTAAATTGAAAGTTCTAATTATAGAGCAAGGTAAAAAAAATGAAAATATATTCATACTAAACATATCAAAGCAAAGCCAAATATGAATAAGGGTAATGAGAAAATTATACAAATAACCAGAAATAAGATAGATTATCTGCAAAAGAATGACAATTATAGAAATCAATCAGTAATAAGAGATGCCAAAAGAGAACAAAAATATTTCCAAAACACTGATGAAAAGTAAGTCAATCTAGCACTCTATTTCCAGAAAAATTATCATTCAAAATGAGGGGAACAATTTTTTTTAGTTATTTTTTGGACTAAGAGTTTAACACCCATCAGCTCACACTGAAAGAACACCAAATGAGAAGGGGGAAATGGGATACAACGATGATAGCACAGCAGTTGATTAAATATATGCATGCTATTACCTAATGATTATAAAACAGTAGTAATAATTTTAAGAAAAATGATAATATTAAAAGTCTGGAAAAACACTAGAAGGAAAGTGAAAGGAATTTAATTATTAGTTAGAATGTTCTAAAACTCTAATCTTATTTGAAGGATAAATAGTAATATATAAATTTATTGCATGTTATAAAATTATATAGTTAAGAAAATATATTAACATTTAGGATCACCCAATAAATTAATAGGAAGACTATGTATAGCTTCCAAGATATTATTGGAGGAGTTAGGGAAGGAATATTAAAAAAAATTATCAAGACAATAGACAGAAAGAAAACCAAATGTATAATAAATGTAAACAAATTATACTACTATAAAGCAGAGAATATAAGATTGGACAAAAATCAAAAAATTATATCCACCATGGTCCCAATTGTATAATTCATGCATGTTCAATACATACTCCCACATTAGATAGAAATATATCAAAATATAAATATTATTTATCATTGGACTATAGGAATACAGCTATATTTTCTTCTCTATATTTTTCAATGTTGTCTAAAGTTCCTTTCTGAACTGATATTAATTTTCAAACATAACACAGTAGTGTCTCCTCATCCATGGAGGATACTTTTCAAGACCCCTAGTGGATGCCAGACATGGCAGATAATATCTACCTATACTATCTTTTTTCCTATACATACATGCCTATGCTAAAGTTTAATTTATAAATTAGGCATGGTACAAGATTAGCGACAATAACTAATAATGAACAGTTATAACAACATACTGTAACAAAAGTTATGTGAATGTGGTCTCTCTTTCTGAAAATATCTTATTGTACTGTATTTACCCCTCTTGTGATCTCTGTCCATCTGATAGCCAAGACAAGTTGTCTAAGTGCCTAGCGGGTGGGTCAGTGGATATGCTGGACAAAGGGATGATTCACATTTGAGAGGGCTGGAGCGGGACCTTGCAAAATTTCGTTATGCCACTCAGAATGGCGTACAAGTTAAAACTTATAAATTGTTTATTTCTGAAATTTTCCACTTAATATTTTCCAATTGCATTTGTCTGTGGGGAACTGAAGCCACGCAAAGTGAGACCACAGAGGGACGGGGAAACTACTACAGTAGAAAGCTATTTTTAAAAATGCTTCTTTTTTTCCTCTTCTCAAACATAAGAAAAAAAAGAAATATCGGGAATTAACAATTTTAAATGTAATAGTTGCAAACTAATTGTCGTAAGCTAATAATTCCCTGTAAACAAGTTTAAAGACTAGCTTTTCCTACATAATCTATGAACATGGCCATTGCTTCAATTTGACAATACAGTTAATGAATTTTAAACATATTTTCAGAGTCGAGTATTGAAATGAGAGAGAAGGTGGGTAGGAGGAGGAATAAGGGGAGAGGGGGGGAGGGGATGCAGGGAAGAAGCTGAATGAGAACATTCTTGTCCGTGTCCAGTAACTTAATTACTCAATGCTCTGTGCGTGTTGAGTTGATAGAGTCTTGGGGCAAATGCTGTAATTCCTACCCAAGAAAGGCACCGGGACGCAAGTCATCGTTTGGCACGACTACATCAAGAAAAGCTGCTGACAGCCCGAAGAGATCAAAAGCAGATCAGGTTGCTTAACGAACTACATGTCACAGAGCTCAGAACGCCATGTGCACCCTGAGCAGCTATGGAAATCTCGGGAGTAAGTAGAGAAACTGAACACCGTGGATGTTCTCATAAATGCTAAAACGAAATTCAGTCGTCTTACTAAAATGTCTCAGCTTCTCCTTACAAACAAAAATGAAGTCTCCAAGCAAAACAGAAGTGATAGAGCCAGCAAATGAGTGACTTCATGGTTATAGCTCATGCCTTCATCAAACTAATCACACGATTCTATTTTCATCTTATTATGAATAGCCAAGAGTAGATATTTACTGCATGGAAGGTATGTCTTCCATACCTTATCCTATTTTTTAAATCTTTTTAAAACAATTTGTCTCTGGAAAAAAAAAAGACATGGACAGGCTGTTTGAATTTTCTTAAATGAATTCCATAATTTGATCATTTAGAGGGAATCATTTTTAATAGGCTACTTTGATCAAAGCAGATATAGTTTTAAAGTAATTGTATCTAAAACAGCATAATCTAATAATCTCCTGTTTGACTCCCATTTAGTGGGATGGATAGTATCTGTCTATTTACATCCATCTCATTCCTAAAGAGGACATGAGGCAGCTTTATTTTACGCCTTGTTAATATGAAATGCTACATTCAGGATAACTCTTTACTTCCTAGAAAGTGAATTTAATTTTCTGTCCATAAGATTAACTTCTTCGTGTCATCAGACTTCTTATTTTCCATGGAAAAACCCAAATTTTGGAAACACAAAAAATGAGGTAACTTTGAATTTTTTGTCAGTTTTTAATCCTCAGAGTTTGACAGCTTTGTAAATAGCTCTTCAAGCTGATTTCATTTTAAAAGAACAGTAATGTAAAATTCTGTTATTTCATGAACTATAGTTTCCTTTCCCACCTTCACTGTAAGCTCCTGAGAAGCAAATGTCATTCTTCTGTTACTGACACAGAACCAGCCTTGCATTTCTCAAAATGTGTTCCACTAACTACAGAACCCACCAGAAACTATGGGGGAAAAAAGCGCTCTGTGGTCAAATAAACTGGAAAACTATTTCTTTCAGAGAATACTGTGAATTCCTTCTAAATTTAACTTAACCTAGCAGTTTCTATATGCATTGGATCATGAAACTCCCCATTTATTCAATTCTACCAAATTGTAACAAGCTACGGCCAAACTTGGGGAAAAAATTATGCCAGGCAAATGTTATAGTTGTTGGTTGAGGGTATCCAGGGGTGGGAAACCTGTGGCCTTAAAGCCACCTGTGGCCCTCCAGATCCCCAAGTGTGGCCCTCTACCAAATCCAAATTTCACAGAACAAATCCCTTTATTAAAAGGATTTGTTCTGTGAAATTTGGATTCATCAACTATAGGACTTTCAGGTAAGTTCATCTTTCCCTACATAAAGTATAAACCTCATGGTTAAAATCATGCCCTTAACCCTCTGAGGCACTCAAAATTTGCTAAGATGCTCCTTCAATATTTAATCTTCTGTAGCTACCACATTGCTCAAGGTGCAAAATGCACACGTGGAAACAGTATTTGGCTATTTGTCCTTTTTAAACCCATTATCTGGTGTTAGTTGGCACTTTCAATTTACCTCCAAGTCTTGTGAAAACTTGCCATTTTCATGGCTACATGTATTCTTAATACCAATAATAAGAAGGTCCGTATATAAGAAAATGGGATAACATTCCAAAGTGATGCGACCACAGAAACAAACATAAATCCCCTGATAATAAGATTACCATTCCTCTCATTTATCAAATCATCTGTAAACTATGAAATCCTACTTTACAAGGATTGTTGATTGAAGTGTGAAGTATTTTCCTGCTCCCTTAGAAATGCCCCTAGCACCACATCATGGTGTGTGTGTAAAATTTCATAAGCAAACCAAGATATCTGGAATAAACATGAAGCACAATAAATACTACAGAATGAATGTTTTTCTATTGCTTTAAGAGTTCATTCTTAAATACACAGTACCATAGTAATATACGAATGTAACATAATTTCATTTACTATTATTACAATAAAAATAGGGCAAGTCAAGACAGTTTTTCTTGGGCTCAGTTCATGAGCACCAACACATAAGGCTCCAACAGGACACATCTAAGTAACCTAATTTCGGCCCTTTTCAACAGTGATGACTGCACCTTTGTGTACCCACAGCACCTAGCAAACGTCTGACATGAACCAGGCCCATAAAAAGTGCTGTCAAATACAAAGAACTATAAGCAAACTACATGATGTTGCTTGTTCATTGAAGTCCATATAAAACCATCTATCACCAGAATATAAGAACTCCATGAATTTGATTACAGATCAGTATCTTTGGATAAACACATCTCAAATTTGGAATAGAGTTTCTTAAGAAGTTATGTCTCTTTCTGGTGTCTGGTTTCAAGCTTCTTCTTCTCATCTAGTAATACAATATCAAATGAAAATCTCACATAAATTGACTCACTCCTTATCTGTATTTAATAGAGCTAAAAAGAGGCTTAAATATTTAACAGATAGCTGAAGTGTTCTCAACTCTGTAACAGTCAGAATACATCTTGAGAAGAGAGGATAAAAGAGATTTTACTTAAAAAAATAAATAAATAAAAAATTTTGTCAACTATTTGCTTTTGTCTAAATGTTACTTTTTTTTTTTTTGGAGACAGAGTCTCACTTTGTTGCCCTGGCTGGAGTGAGTGCCGTGGCATCAGCCTAGCTCACAGCAACCTCAGACTCCTGGGCTCAAGCAATCCTATTGCCTCAGCCTCCTGAGTAGCTGGGACTACAGGCATGCGCCACCATGCCGGGCTAATTTTTTCTATACATTTTTAGCTGTCCAATTAATTTCTTTCTATTTTTGGTAGAGACGGGGTCACACTCCTGCTCAGGCTGGTCTCGAACTCCTGAGCTCAAACAATCCGCCCGCCTCGGCCTCCCAGAGTGCTGGGATTACAGGCGTGAGCCACCGCGCCCGGCCTAAATGTTACTTTTAATTTAGGAATCTGAAGAATTTCAAACTTTCTTCAAAATGATTTGATATAAGGCTTCTTGATTGACAATATACACATCCATGCTTTTGACCAAATATATAAAAGAAGATAATTTGTTCCCAGGAAAGTCCACAAGCCACAAATTCTTAAGTACCTATGCCGAGGGAGGGTGGGGAGGCACTATTTATCTTTTAAGGATGACATGATTCGTGTCCAACCATGACATGATGAATGTCCGAGTGTTCTTGGCTATAAAATGAAAATAAAATGCAAACTTGTTCTTGATGAAATAGACTGTCATTAAAATAACCAAGATATTATTCAAGAACTGAATTTTTGATACATATAACTTTTCAAACAACAAAAGAATATTGGCAAATTTTTCTTTTGCCATGCCAAAAAAAAAATTGTGCTAAAAGGCTATAAATAACTAATTTACTTTCTTTAAAAACGTGGAAAAGTCTGCCTTCCCTCATTAAAAATGCATAAAAAAAAAAACATGGAGTTCAAGACGCTGAGTTACCTTTCAAGTCTTTCTTCAGTTTTCTGAGATCTTTTTGAAAATCTTCAAACTTCATGTGTGAGGCCTGGAAAAGGTCCTGCGGCTCCGGCAGGGGAAAGACGCACTGCTCCTTCCCGGCATCCTGATTGGCGAGAAATACACAATTTTTAAATAAACTGGCATTGATACAAATAACAGCAACAATAACAAAAACAAACAAACAAAAAAGACCACTGCCAAATCACCCAACAAATAATGGAATATGACTGTTCGTAAAAACTGTCTTACCTCATCAAAATTTCGAAGATAATATGAAACAATATATGACAAAAGACTTCTGCTATTGTCCTAGGCAGAAAGACCAAAGTCAGTAACTTTTTTAAAACATGATATATAACATTAAAGAAAATAAATTCCAGTGAATTCCCATATATGCATGAGAATATTTAAAATGCAATGTGAAGTTACACATTCTGAATTCTTAGTCATCGTATCTAAGGAATTGGATGGCATAGATTTTTCCCCACTAGTGTTCCAATGTAAGCAGAACTGTTCAAGGGTGGAGTCTCAACTGTAAATACTTTCCTATTTGTATCCTCCTCAATCATAAATTTAGTTCATTAATTTTTGTTTTATTATTTTATGTTTATTATGAATTTTTATTATTTTTATGTTTTAAAACTGCTATTTTAAATGAAATAATTGAATATTGCTGGCATTGACATACATACAGCTGGACTAGCGGGTACCCCTCTACCACGGCGGCGTTTAATTGGGGCTCATTAGCATATAGACCAGGGAAACAAAAAAGCTAAGTATCATTTTGAGTAAGTGGGAGCTTTTAAAAGGCCAATGCATATTATAATTTGTTACATCAGCACTTGAGATCGAGGAATTAGTATCCATGAAGCTATAAAGACAATGTATACACAGTTCTACAGAAAAAAATGAAAAATTGTTTTATATCTAACAAACTTCAAAGAACAGATTTTCACCTCCTTTCTGGCAGTCTTAGAGGCATTCGTTTTTAATTAACTTTTTTTGCATTGCTCCAAATTAGTAGGAGGGATAATCTGAATCAAGAGACCAAATACATATTTTACTTTAAAAACAAACCCTATGATACAAACTACATTCTCTGGAATGTTTGACATAACCATGCTTTTCCCGCTTTTTATAAAAAGAGCAAACCCCTTCATAATCGAGTTTGACATGAGATGGTAATATATCTATTAGAGACTTCCTTTCTTAGCCAGGATTTGCTTGTAAAAGATATTTAAGCAACTTGTCTTCCTTTCTGTCTCCTAACTTGTAAATCAATGAAAGGGTTGGCAGTACCTGAATCAATTAACACATTCATTAAAGGGCTGCTGACAGGCATAGTGTTTCTATTCATAGAAAATAATTAGCCCTCATATTCCAAATGGATACATATTAGCGGACATGATAAATGTCGAGTAAAAAATTAATTGTAAAATACTGTAATTTTTCATTAGACATAGAATTCAAAATCACTTACTTTAGGAAACATTATTCATTGAACCACAAATATCTGATGGCCATTGCTTCCATCTAGCTAACAACACTAAGAAACTTTTGACCTTAGAACATAAAGAAATATTTGTTATAACTGGTTTACAGTCAAACAAAACATCTCATCCTGAATGTGCCTATTCTCACTCACACAAAATACTTACGCTGCTTTTGACATCTTTCAGCTTCGGAAGAATGTCTAATCCAAAGCCATCTGCCTGTCCCCGAGTGTTATTTCCACTATTCATGTAGTTGCCAAAAGCTAAAACCAAACCCAGAACCTGCATAACTCCTGGGCCATTTTTTAATGTCTGTAAAATAGAACAAAAAAATTCTTCTTTTATACAAAGTTTTGTTTGAATCATCTTAAGTCAGTGTCAGCTATTTATATTATACTAATAGTTTTGGGTCATAACCAAACTTTTATCATTCCTCATTATTAGTTATATTTTAAGAGCAGTATTTCCAAAGTTAACTTTAAAAAGTTGCACCACCAACCAGCATTCAGGTATGCTTTTGTAAGCTGAGAGGTGCCAACCTAGGCCACTTCTAGAATGGCAATTGCAAGGAAAACAAATAAGCCTGTAATATAAGAACTATTACAAAATAATACCACTGCCATCTTCTTAATTGTGCCTATGACTGAAACAATACAAATTTTTGGCATCACTTACAGGAAACACCAAAAAGCAATTATAAAGGTTAGTTTCCAAATTTAGATTTACCCAGCAGTTCACACTCACTTCTTCCAAAACACTGTGTTTAACTTGAATTTGTATGTCACCTCTTCTAAAAACGTAAGCCTTTAATATATCATCTTTTTCCTTTTCAAAATGATTTACCACAATCAGAACAAATGCTATTGTCAATTTTTGACAAATCATTTTAAATGTTAATACTGGTTATCTCTGCCAAACATTTGTTCCTTGTTTTCAGAAGAGTATTTATCTTCTGTTGAGTCATATGGCTGTTTCTAGATCATTTGGTTGGAATAATTATTAACAATTTGTTGAAGATTGTTTCCAAAAAAAATGAAGGAAAGTAAATATTACAAAATGCCTTCGAATTGCATTCATTTGGAAGTCTGACGTCTGAGAGGACCACGAAAAGTGAAGATGTTGTTGGCAAAAGCAGAGGGCAGAGACTTCTCCAGAGGCCAACACATACTGGCCACGCTCTAGCAGTGTGGTCCTGTCGCCCCATGTGCCAATAGGAAAATGTGCTTTGATTTTGAGACTTGATCATAACATGTTCCCTTCTGTGGGACTGCTATCTTTCAAAGTTAATGAGTACTTAGGGTAAATGATAACTTTTTTTTTTTGAAATATGAATACAGTTGAATGAAATTAAATATCGGAACTCAAGGTTAGCTCTCTCTGGACCAGAACCCACCTCACACAACTTCTGTAGTAATTCTAGTTTGCGGCGAATGGAGCAAATGCTTTCAGAAAACGTGGACTGGAACAGGATGCAAAAGACTCGCTCTGAAAAGTTGGGGATTAGTGACAGCTCATAAAGGAACCTAAGGAAATAAAGCCAAATTAAGAGGAAAAATATAATTCACATAAACAGACGTTTATTCTCATCTAATTCAAAACAAGTATGCATTGTAGACACTGCATTTGTATCTCCCAAACAGAAAAAGTCCACCAGTAGTGTGGGCATCTCTGCGTGATTCTAAGACGTGCTTACTGTTCAGGTTTGTCCAGAGACTTGGGATTTTTCTTGTCTTTGGAAGACCGGCCGTGCTTTTCAATTTTTTCCAGTTCATCTGACTGTGCTCTCTAGAAAAACAAAAGCCAAGCAGTTTTTCAAAATCTGGTCAATTGAACCCTTTAGATAATGATCTAATTATCTTGCTAAATCTAATGATCTTAGATCTTAGTAAAACCCTACATATTTTCATGTTTCTTAGCATCCGTATGTAGTAAAGCTTGACTTAATTCACAAGGCATTTTAAAGTGTAAATATGTTTAATGCAAACCAGATCATCTCCAAATCTTCCAAATCATGTTATTGACTATTAGTGATCTGAAAAATGTTTATTCATTCAAGCATGCGTTAAAACAATAAAGTGTTCCCTCATTATTTTGGCTGTTTATAATACTCTCTAGAATGCAGGAATTTCATTTTAAATTGGTATTCCTTATTCAGAGATCAATCAAGTTAAATTTGGAAGTAAGTTGATCCTAAAGTTTTTATAACATTTTATGTAACTATTGCAATTATTGTTACTGCTTTTTAAAATTTGGGGAAAAGAGAAGTACATTTGAATTTTTAAAGAATGGAATAAAAATAAAAGGTTCTGACCCTTTTGCTAAATTTTCTTTTTGATACAAAAACAGTTCCAAGCTTATTTTCTTAAACGTTTTCTTTCACCTTTTATAATCACAAATTAAAAACTTGTCATCCTGAATTTATTTCCTTATAAGAGACAGTCTTCTGTGTTTTTAATATAAGGTAGAAGATAGAAGATTTTATAGACTTCAAGAAGCACAAATCTGTGACTTTTTATAGAGTATTATGATTATTTTTGAGTCCTTCTTTATTTTACAGCTCATAAAGATACTTTAAAAGAGCCCAAATACTACATTCTCTAAATGTATTTAGGTGTGTGAGTAGACCACTATATGTGTTTTGAGTCTTAAAATTCCTTTAATATTATTTTTGTTTAAACAGAAAAGCAGCCCAGCCAAGAACTGCTGTGGAAGATAAAGCCTGATAGATTTCTCGAGAATTGACAGACATCACGTAAGAGCTAAATCCTGCTTTGTATTTACTGATTATTTTGAAATGCAGACTTTCAGTTGATGGGATTAACTAATTTACTACCTCAAAAGAAGCTTCTTTTAACAGGGGAAGAAGAACTGATCAGAGATCAGACAAAGAGAAAGCTGGTCCTCTGACAATTTCATAAATTTTGCTTTTGGAATGTGATGAGTCAAAAGGATACAAAGAAGTAAAGGAATTGCATTTTATTGTAAATATCTCAAGCCACTCCAAAAATTAAGAATCTTCTTCTAGAATTTTAACTGCATAGTAAACTTATGTTTTCCTCCCATTCATTGTGCCCTTGCCCAAGAATTTTAAGGGAGAAAATACCACCTCATTTATGTATCAGTTACCTGTAAGAGTCAGCCTCACAGATACTATCAGAGGACCACTTTAAAGCCATATTGCAAGGTGGACTTTTTAAAAGGGCAATATCCATCCATCTGGCAAATGAGAGACCAGGGTAATATTCTAAAAGAATATTAAAGCTAAGAGTACCAATAAGGTAAGGGTTGTTTTAAGACACACAGGTCCACACCAAAGTATAACACATAAAGGTTTCTAATTCCTTTAATTTCTCTGTTCCTTTAAGAGAAATGAGAGCTTCTACCAGAGTAGTTGGTTAGTCTGCTATCTCCAAGCCCAACCTCATTCTATACCCAAAACCTATCAGGAAAAAAGAAAAAAAATCTAGTTTTCTACAATCTAGTAATTATGTTCATTGGTTTAATTTTGTTTTTTGAACTTTCAATACCTTGGCATAGACTCAACTTAGCTATTATGGACTCAACCAAGGGTTGAAATGACTGAAAACCCACTCCATGGACCCAGTAAATCTCCTTGGATCTTAAAAAATAAACAACAACAATTCAAAAGGCAGCTATAACAGAAAAAAAATGGCCTAGGTAAATCAAAGTAATAATCAGAGATACAAGAGAAGAATAAAATTCCTCTTTGTCTTCAGAACAAAGTGACTTTCTGGCAGCACTATAGAGTCATTTCCCAAACTATTCAACACATACGAATTACTAATTGCACGGTCCTTTATATTCTGTACTCTAGCAGACCATTTCTGCTCATTTCAGAAAGAAACAAAGCTGCGTCCTAGGCCAACAGTGTGTTTTACGGCAAGTAGAGAGAACCAGAGAACCGTCACTTTGTCTATGTCCCCAAAACTCCTTTCTTCTTCCCCACAACGATGTGTGCACGATGGTATCTCTTCTGTTCTTTTTCTTTTTCTCTCTGGAGCTTAGCTAAGGGCACCTCGGATGATCTCTGGCTCTCTCTCTTTGTCTCTTTCTCACACACACACACACACGCGCACACACACTTGATTCTCCTTATTCATAGACTGGACACAGATTTACCAAATACTGAACCGTTACTCCCAGGGAAAATACAAGGTTCCCGAGAGCCTCTGGAGTCACAACATCTTCATCGACTGATCAATACATAACACGGTTTCATGTTTAAAGACACCTTACATAATATATACTGTTGATTCATTGACACTCAACTTATGGTCAGCAGCGCCATAACTCACTGCTCAACAATGTTTGTCTAATACACAGATTTCCCCTATAAGGCACATCACAGCCTTCTTGTGCTTATGGACACTAGACAGCGCTTCAACACTATGCTTGGAAGCCTTTGTAGACAGCAAGATCACTAACAAAAACATGGCAATGCAAAAAACATGGCACCAAACAGATTGCGAAAGGACACTTGTTTATTGTACGAGAGCTGAAACAAGAAGGCAGAATGTTGCCTTGTAAGACTTCAGCTAGGAATGTGCCCGTCAGGAGACTCAAATTTTTCATAACTCAGCACATGTTCCTCAAAAACCACAAAAGCCCCATGGATATTGATTTGGAGGTTACAAATATATTTTAGTGACTAGGCAAATTTGCAAACATGCAATCCAGAAATAATGAAGATCAACTTTGTGTGAGTGTGCGTGTATATACACATATGCATATATATGAGAGTCATGACAAGTATATACTCTTAATCCCCTTCATTTTTCCCCTTCAGTTACTTCAGAAAAATGTTATCTCTTCATTGTACAACCACAGCAATAATTAATATGCAGAAAGATGGCAGTGGTACACCTGAATCTGCACGTTTTGAAATAGTAATTGTCTTCAAGAAGTAGGCATACCAACCTCTAAAGCCCTTGACATATCTTAAAAGTTCCCTCATATCCTGTATACACCCCAACAGATTGCAGACAGGCAATGACTATTCATTACTTAAATAAAGATTCTTTGCAATTAGAGAGCAGTAGAGCTGCAGTTTTTAATATCTTTAATGCAATAGTTAAAATAGTCATTTGTGGGCTAGCCAGCCCATGAACCAAAACACTGCTCATAGCATGGTTGTATTTTTTTTTTTTTAAATCTTAATTGTCAAGTGTCAATTTTCAAATGACTCCATCTCCTCCTCAATCTGACAATGCTTTGGAGTGGGGAGGAACTTCACAAGAATAGTATATCAATCAAAACCAAATGAAAAATTATCCAGTTAAAATGTCCAGGTGGGGATATCTATGAGGTGGCAAGAACATAAGATAGGCTTGGAGGTTGTACAGCCAGCGGATGAGTACTGCTTGCCTGCTGTCATACACATACTATGATATCATATACTGCGATAATATGGAGGAAAATCAAGGCTAGCAAACCCCAGCTCCTGCCTTCAGGAAGTCCATACTGGAAGAAGACAATGGATAAACTCTCATGAAACAGTGTGATGGGTGCTCCTTTAGTGGTACTAATCAATGGTAGCAGGACACATTGGGAGAACTTGGAACATTTGGAGTCTACAAATAACTCTGGAAAACTGCTAGGACAAAAGATAAATGATTGGGAATCAGCTATTTAAGTCAAAGATAAAGAGAACCCTGATGATAAAGCTTCAGAGGAAAGGCGGAACCCAGCCAAGGACAGATCCTGGAGAGGACCTCATGTCATGTCAAGGAACAGGCGGGAGGAGGAGGAGAAGGAGGATGAGGAGCCAGGACAGATGTGAGAGAAGAGGTCAGAGACGGACAATGTAAAAAAGACACACACTTTTATCCTCAGGGAAGGGAGCAAAGATAGAAGGGAAGAACAAGGGCACAGAAGAGTTTAATATGGAACAAGAATATTAGAAAGACTCGTGGGGATAACCTTGACTTTGTGAATAAACGTGGAGGTGAGATCATCTCCCACCAGTGAGGAAGTTCAGGGCGAGGATGAAGACCTGGCCTGAAAGAGGTCTGCAAGAGCCAATAAGTGAGGAATGCAAACAATTGGAGGCAAAGAAAAGGGACTAAAACTCAACAGTGATGGACTAGCTCAGGAGAATGAAGAGGAGGGATTCCTGGAAATGATGGAAGAACAGGAGGGGAAATCGAGTTATTATTAAAATAACTTGAGGTACAATGAAGATAAAGGACAGGTTCAGAGAGGTGATGGCATAGATGAAGAGAAAAAAAAATGTATCTCCTAAATATCTTGCAAAGGATAAACACCATCATGCTTGACATGGCTCACCAAGGTCCCCACGGTTCAACTTCACTCTTCCAGATCCGTGTGTGCCAGCCACAAGCCCTCGCTCCCCGTGACACAGCATGGTAGCTCTCTCCCTTCCACCACCGCATCCTGCCACCTGTGGCTTCCTGGGTCTGGAAGGCTCTTATTCATCAGACGCTCAATCATCATCTTCACATCTTCAGAAGATCTTCATCTTCGGAACAAAGATCATTTTCCAACTACTTTTCCTCTTCTGCCTTATTTCCATTTAATTTTACCCTAATTTTTGTGAATCTCTGATTAATACCTTCCCCAGAGACTGAAAGTTCCACCAGGGCAGGGACAGGATGTGCTTCTCACCTCTAAATCCTCTCTCCGTCACACTAACGCCTTAGTGCGGCATTCCTGACAAGGAACAGAGAACTTTCTTTGCTTGGACACTCTCTGCAAGTGCTAGATTAGTGCAGTATCACAGGAATCATAAAAGTCTAGGGCTGGAAAGAAACAAAGACTGTCTACTATAGAAGCTCTCAAACATTTTAGAGTCAGGATCATTATTCTCCTAAATATTATACAAGACGCCACAGAGCTTTTCTGTTGTGGATTACAGACAGTCCCTGACGGACTGTGGTTAAATTTATGATTTTTAAACTTTATGATGGTTGGGAAAGCAAAAAAGATGGTCAACACCATTTGTCATTAGAGAAATGCAAATTAAAATCACAATTAGATATCACTGTGAATCTATGAGAACAGGTAGAATAAAAAACAGTGACAATACCAAGGATGCAGCAAAATTGGACTTCTCATACACTGCTTTCGACAGTGTAAAATGGTAGCATCATTCTGAAAAATAAGGTTTCTGTTTCTTAAAACACAGTAATTGTACTCCTGGACATTTATCTCAAAGGAACAAAAACTTAAGTCCACATACACGAAAATTATGTAAGTGAATGTTTATAACAGTTTTATTTGTAATAGCCACAAACTCAAAACAACCCAAATGTCTTTCAATATGCAAAAGATTAAACAAATTTTAGTATATTCATACCATGAAATATTATGCAACAATGACATGAAATGAACTATCAACACTTGAATGAATCTCAAGGGAATTATACTTAGTGGAAAAAAATCTCAAAAGGTTGTGTACTATATGATTTTATTTATATTACAGTCTCAAATGACAAAATCATAGAGATGGAAACAAATTAACAACTGCTAAGAGTTAGGGATGGGGAAAAGGAAGGGGGGTGGTGTAATAAAAAGAGGCAGCAGAAGGGATCTTTGTAGTGGAGGAACAGCTCTACACCTTGATTGTGGTGATAGTTACATGAATTGATGTGATAAAATTGCACAGAGCTATCTACGCACACATACCTTTGTGCATGTGCATGCATGCACACAGACAGGAGTGCATGTGAAACTGGTGAAATCTAAAAAAAGGTCCATGGATCATACCAATGTAAATTTCCAGGTTTTGACATTATACCAGGTTTTGACATTGTGCTATAACTTCATAAGATGTCACCGTTGGGGAAAACTGGGCAAAGGTTACACAGGACATCAGTGTGCTATTTTTGCATTGTCCTGTGAATCCATAATGATTTCAAAACAAAAATTTAAAAATCCAAAATGGTCCATTAATTGACCGTTCCCTTATGTCACCAAACCTGTTAATCTTTTTGAATACTCAATCTTGGCTTATGGTCAACCAGGCCAAACCCCCAAGTAAGAAGCCTGTTTATAATCTCTCCTCTCCCACTGCCAGTCAGACACTTCCTATTGAATTCAACCCTGAAAATAATCTCAGGAACAAACTTCTCCCTATTTCACTGCCACCCTGGAGCAATCTGACCACATCCATCCATACAGGTGTCAACCGTGCCCCTCCCCCAACTCCAAATCCCCTAGGATTGGGGATTACTTTCCAACAACACAGAATTCCTCACCCATCACACATTAGTTTTCCACATCTATGCCATTAATCATCCTGCTCCATCTGCTGGCAACGCCGATTACCTCTTCTCTCCGGCATATTACTTACTGTCCAACATTTAAGAACAACCCCAAACACTGCCTCGATATGAACACCCACCCAGCTCGCCCAGTATAAAATCACTGTTGCCTCTCAGTAACTATCCTGCTCTTTCCACAGAATTCTATCCTAGCTCTTAACACATTAGACTGTAATTATTTGGTTTTGTACTTGTCATCCGCATTTTACCCAAAGCTCTTCAAAGAGGTGACTATAACATTCATTTTTATAACACCAACACCTTAGAATAGTACTTGACACACAGTAAGTTTACTCTAAATATTTCCTGAGGGAAGAACATGTTAGATTGATGGTTAGGTTCTCTCATTTTATTTGAATATGTAAAAATCTACACATAAGTTACATTATGGATAAGACAGTCTTTTGTTTGTTGTACTGGGGACTTCCCGGCACTTTTAAGGGAAAATACTTCTGGATTACTAAAAGGCCACTTAAAATATACTTCTACACATTACACATTCAAGAGTTTATGGGTGGCCTCTATGCTATTTGTTGACCTCCTCTAAACTTGAAATCTAGCTTTTCAAGAGATACGCTTTTTACGGTCCACAGACACACACTACAGCCCCACAGATCTTTCTTCTCCAGGTACATTAAACAACTTTAATATCTTCAAATGCCAAGGGCTCAGGAGAATTTTCAAAATGGTGGCCACATATACCACAGCAACCTAAAGTTGTATGTCCAATGGCTGAATGGTTCTAAGGGATCTGAAAGTACTGAACAGTATAAAATCACTTTATGTTGGCAAACGTGAGAAAACAAGAAATTTGGAGCCAAATACACATGGGATACCATCTGGAATCACTCAAGTTCCTAAATAAGTTCAGTGAAGGAAAACATGATAGGAGTTCTACATCCTTATTAAGAGAGTTGATTATTTATTCCTTTAATAGATTTATTGCCCAGTTAAATTTCAGTTGTTGCAATCATGGGCAACAGAGAGGGAAGGTTGACGACCCTATCAAATGTAATATGTCAAAACCCTCAAATGTTTTTACTGTTTATGCATAATTTCAAGTTAGGAGCCAGCTTCAGTAATAATCAAGGTTTTTAGCAAACACAACAGTAATCACATTTGCCACCAATAAAAAACCTCTACCTTATACGACCACGCACGCCAAACCTGAAAGTCTTCTACATAAACTACAATCTTCCTAGTCCTAAGTACATTCCTGTAACATCAGCAAAATAAAGGAATTCAAAAACAGTCTAGGGAACATTTATGGCATCAGGTTGGCAAAATTTACTGTGGTTGCTAGCCAAGTGTACCATTTTCCTAATGCTTATCTGCCATCATGGAAAATTACTGGGAAATGTTTACTATGTGTGTGTCAGAAGAGACTGTCCTCCCAGAAGAGCTGAATAGTTATTAAAGAGTGAATGTGCGAGAAATGCTTTCTGTACTCTACCAAGCAAAGAGGTTTGTTAATGTTCTCAAAGAAAGAAACATGACACAGATCACAGAAGAATAGAATTTATGTAAAAACAATGGTTGGTAGAGGCAGACAGCGAACTTATAAACAGTTCAACACCACACACAAGGATGTGCAATCCATGTTCTTCCGAGGGAAGACCTCCTGAGGGACTAAAAGAAGTTGTAATAAAAGGGGGAAGCAAACAAGTATTTCCATTATTGAACAAAATTTACATTTAGAATCCAAACCTGAGACAATATAGCAGCAAGAACCAAAGCTAGGATTAAACCAACATAAAAGTATTCCAGAAATATCTTTTTTATTTATTAAGGATTTATTTTCCGGCTACTTTCATAAAGAATTTGAGGACAACAATAATAGCGATGTTTTATTTTTCTCCCTTCCCTCTTTTTAAATAGTAGAAACCCCTGACTATCTCTTCTAGATCAGTACAGGTCTGTGATTTATAAAGGTTAGTAGAAGTGTGAATCTGCCATAGGCATAATACAGCAATCTTCCCTTGTTCTTTGTATTCCAGCAATTTGTGCTGCTAGCTATACAAATGGATGCCGTATTTCTCCTCCCCAAAACACCACACCCTTTATGACCAACTCCTTTTTTTAGGGGGTGGGACTTAAAATGATTTACAGTATTTTTTGTGTGAAACTAGTATTCATAGAATGTTAGCATTTTAATTTTTATATAATTAAAAATTTATGCATATTTTTAGCTGTCCAAAAAAATGACATTTTCCTTGCAGAGGAGGGTAATAAGTACCCAGTATATTTCTGAGCAGTTTACTACGTACAAAAACATAAATTGGAAAAGAAAGCATATACACATACAGTGTTTTTCAAGGTGTTAATATATACTATTACTTTATATACATTATCTTTAATATTTAATTAAATATTCTATATTGCAATACACACAGAGCCTTCCAAGAATGAAGCCATCCTGGAATATCTAAGAAAACCCATACTTCAACTTTATCAACTGATTCACCGTTTTGAAAAATTTCGTTAGTGGTGATAAAGTTATTTTCAGATACTGTATTCACGGTGATTATAAATACAGGGACAAATATCTGCCTATTTCATTATATCTTCTGGTTCAATCATACCCAAGCATTCATGTAATTAAATACATCATATTATATTATAAATGTTATAATGTTATTTTACTTTATATTATATGCAGCCATTAGATGTTTTAAGTTATGTATGTAGATAGATTGTATTATCTATAAATTTCTTTTCAGGATAGTGAAGGAGACATTATACATATTTGTTAGAAAAAGAAGCTTTGGATGGGTAAAATGGAGAAGTGAAGGCCTAGCCTGATGGTTATCCATCCAGCATGACTCATCTTCCTGTAGGCAGCTCACTTCCTCCCAAAACGAAAGGATAAGTGGTAATTGGTAACCTAACAAGCAATTGTTGCAATGTGAGCGACACAGCAAATTTTAAGGGATTAATTTCTACACTGAGTCCAGTTTAGAACAAGATGCATGGGTGGGGAGAAGGAAAAGGTCAGGGACAGGAAGAGTGCTATGGAGTTCTAAAAACAATCTCTGTAATTCTCCTTCATTGAGGTATAAGGAAGACACCAATCTTGATGTGCAAATGGGTGAAGTGCTGGTGTGAAGTGTGTGGAGCATGAATCCGGTCAGTTCCACAACTTCATCTTACCTGTGGTTACAAATTCTATAACACACCGGTAGAGACTCTGCTTTCTGTCACAATGACAAAGAGCAAGAGTTTTCAAATGTATTGTTAATGAAAGTAAAAACTGATCATCAAATTAACTTTGTGGAACACTGATCACAAAATTACTTTCTTCTAAAAAATAATGCCATCATTAAAATCGTGATCAAAACCCTGATATTCTAAAAGAAATTTTGTGTAGGAGAACTTGTCAAGGCTAGTGTTCTAATTACCATAAATAAATATTTTCATTCATTTGGTAAACATTTTTTTAGTGCTTACTACATGCCAAGGAGGTACAATACTAAGGGGAAAAAAAAAAAGCAGACATAAGAACTTTCACAAGATTGGAAAGAACGAGAGTAAAGAAAATCAAGAGAGTATGCGTGGAATGTCTAGGCTGTCAAGTGTTCCAAAGATGAGGTGCATGTTGCTTTAAGAGCCTGTAATGGGAAGATTTGATATAAGGACAAATTCCTAAACAAGGGAGGAATGAGAACTGAAGGTTCAGGAGATGTTTACTAGGAGGAGACGGTAGACATCTCCTGTCTGAGAGAACAGCTTTTGTCGATGCTTTTCTCATGGTGGGATCTGCATGGTTTTGAGGAACTGAGAGGGGCCAGGTGACCGGAGGGCAGAGAGCTGCAAGACAGTAAAGTGGCCAGACCAGGCAAAACTAAAAAACAAATGTGAAGGAGAAGTGCTCTAAGCACCTACCTGCAAATTGTAAACAGCCATAAACCCCACAAGCCAATAGTGAACAGGAAAATGCTCACTGCTCTACAGTAAGTCAGCCTTTTGGATGTCAACCAATCAAATTAAAACCTCATATTAAAATGAGAGGAAAAACATATATGAACAATCCCATGTCACTTATTTCTACATATTTCCAATGCAGCAATGTTAATCATTTTAATCTTCATTTTCCAGAAATTTCTGCAATACAGGCAGTTTATCCAAAAGAAGCATAACTATCAAAATATCAGTCAATAATTTTATGATTTGGCAGGCAATATCACATCCTAGATGAACAAGAAAGAAATATAATTTCTGGTTTGTATTAAGTTTGTAGAGTCAATCTGTAAGTGATTCAAGATCTAAAGCTTTTCTTTTCTAATTCTGAAATACACCTTAAGCACATTTATGGTTGAAAATGAGTATACTTGCAGTGATTTCATGAACCAACTCAATAAAACAATGAAATATGAGAGTATGGTCTTAAAACGGCTATGTGGAGAAAGTCAATACTCCTCTCATTTTTGTTTGAAGAAACTGATGATTAAATGTTGCTTAAAACATGAATCAATTAAATTCCTCTAGGAAGTTACGGGAACACAGATGGTTAATTCAATTCATTTTCATTAATGTAATACGGTGTACACTTTTGAGGATGCTGTATCATGTGGCATGCCCTATATCCTCCCTCCAGATTAAAGTTTATGGTATGTCAACTACTACCCTAAGTAAAGATTACTAAGACTATAAAGCATGCCTGTGAAATTCAATCTTGAGAAGTGTAAATTTAGATCTCTAATTCTTTCTACCCTATCCGCTTTTTTTCCTCCCTTCTAATTGGATTAGAGCTGTTTAATTACAAAGGGGTGTGAAATATTTTTCCCCTTCCTATCTTTTTTCATTTTTTTCCCCTTTGGTTGAACTTCTAATAGGATTCACTTCTGGGATTTGGTTTGGTTTGAATATTTAAGATTTTATATATTTGTTTGCTTCCTGCTTATGAAAGAAAGCAAAATTGAACCATTTTCATCAAAAAAAAGATTCAACCGATAGTTACACATGGACATTTTAACACATACATTTTTGACTTGATGTTAGTCATTCAACATAAATAAGGAATCTACCTCAACTGCTCTCTGATTCTCAATATCACAATCTACCACTTCCTACACACCCCACAAACTCACTATCCCATATGAGGAGTATATTTTAAGAATCGGAAGCAATTGATATATCTAACTAACTGTAAATATTATACGCTGCTTATGAAAAGACTTCACTCTCTGAACTTAATGATAGTCAATAATCCTAAATAAACTATAAAGATTTTTGTTTTTAAAAACTCACTAGGATGTACTGTATTTAGTAACTATGTGGTTTCACTAGGTTTTAATTCCTTAGTAAACAGGAATTGGGCCCTCAGGACTGTGGTTTTTGAAATTAGGGTGTGTTTAGATTTGGAGACTGCCCAAAATTCATTCACATCTAGAAGAGAAAGCTCACTGCCAAACATATGCAATCAGAGAAGAAAAAAAAGATTACATTCTAAATAAGGTTTGTATAACAAATACTTCCATCTGTTTCACAGAGATCAAATAGAACTACTTTAAAACAGCCCAATGACATTTAAGCATCTGGCAAAAAGAAAGAGTGTTGTATTTATGGGAAAGGATTCAGGTTAGCAATATTTTTTTGTCCTCAAGGTTAAATAATGGAATGTTAACAATGATTATTCTTCATATATTTAATAACAAAAAAATTGAGTTTAAACATTAGTTTTTTTCCCCCTAGATAACATTTACATGTCCCCTCAAATACTACTATTATTAAACTAAGCCAAAATTAAGATTATTTAGATACCTTTCAAACTCTGTTTCAGATCTGAAATTAATAATTACAGTTATACCAACCTAATAACGTTTGAAAGGTTTCCAAGGAGAACTCAAGCCAAGTCAAGCATGTGGGCACATCACTTTTTGTTTCTAGAGACACTTTCACGTGAGTTAAGATTCATGCCACACGAAGTCACAAAGTACACATACTTACATGCCAGATAAGACCACGCCTCTCAAAACCGCAACCTTCCCTACCAGTGCCAGTTACTGCCTCTCACCTCCCAATGTATCTCACAGAACCTAATGTGAGATAAGGGACTAGGCTCTTAGCATTTCCTCCTTTACAGAGAACACAATGTTAAGCTTCGCCAGTAGGAGGCGCTGGAGGGACAATGCAGGAGGAAGGGCGCTGCTCTTCCTGGCTCTAGTATGCAGTTGTTTCCCTTTTCTCCTTCCTGCTGCACAGCTGGTCAGCGGTACAGGTGTGTGAGGACACTGGGGTGTGCTCTGCCCCAGCCCCAGCAGCACACCCAGAGTGCAGAGCCATCTGGCAACCTCACTATCCTGTCCTAGGGCCGGTGACTACTTCTCTCCCAATGCAAACACAGTGCACTGGGCCCTTGCACCAGCCATGGATCACCTGTGCCCTGACGGTTGTTTCCTGGGCCCTTCCAACAAGGACATTGTACACTCTGGGCTTCATGTCCACAGTAGCATCCTGACATCTTCATGCCTGCCCACCAGCTGTAGCTCACCTGCCCCCAGAAGTTTGTTTCCTGCTCGCCCAGAGACTATCAACCAGCTATGGCTGAAGCAAACAGTAGACTGCAACCAAACCTTCCCTGGCGAAATATGCACCCCAGCTTTAGAGATAGGGGCCCTCTTCCATGTTATCTTTCCTTGGGTATGCTCGCTCAGCCGTAGGGTGCCATTAGAGTTATTGTCACATTCTCATACTTTCCCATCATAGGTTAATCATTCATTATAATAAACTTCCCTGTTTACATTACTTAATTGTGAGGGTCCCCTGATTGAACCCAGACTGAAAGACCATTTAACACTCAGAGCCACACGATTCACTTCCTGCCTTGAGACTACTAGACCTGTATGTCTGCATATCCATTTGTATGAATGAAGAGACAACTCAGACCTAACACGACCAAACCAGAATTCTTAATTCCCCATCCTTCACCAAACCACTTCCAGTTACTGGCATACCAGTTAATGCCAACCCCTTCCTTTGCTTGAGTCAAAAATCTTGGGACCACTCTTGATTTCTCTTTCTCTCATAGTCCATACTCAACCTATTAGCAAATTCTACTGGCTTATTTTTCAAAATAGTTCCAGAATCCAGCCACTTCTCATCAGCTCCACTGCTTCTGTGAGGTCCAAGCCACAATCATCTCTTCTTACTCTTAAAGGTCTTTGACACTCTACCTTGCCTTCCTAGAATACATCAAAAGTGTTCGTGCTCACACTTCAGGCAGAATACTGTCTCCTAAATTTCCATATGGTTTCTCTTCTTCATATCCTGCAATTCCTAGCTCAAATGTCATCTTTTAAATAACAACAATATTTAAAATTGTACCCACCACACTGGGCAATCTCTATTTCCCTCACATTGATTTTTTTCTCTATAACACAGAATATTTTAAAAATTATAAATGTGTATCCTAGAAAATTCTATATGCAAGAACTTTAAAATAATTATACTAACCCTTATAATGATGGTTCATATCCTATTACAAAAATTTCCTATATTACTAAGAGGACATTTTCATGTAGTAATTCTTATGGTAATAAGTAGAAATGAAAAAATACATCAAAAGCACATATATTCAATTATTTGGTAATAAGTAAAACAGTAACTATGCTAAATTATAACTCTATATAATAGACACATTCCTTGGCATTATATAATAAATGTTTGTACAGATCTGGATTTATTTCTTCTGTGCTATAGTAGTATTTTGCAAACTATATAATACTGTTGTACTCACTAGATTAATAATGTAATTGAAGGAATAGTTTAGTTTAAAATGCCCCCCACTTGAAGACTACCATTTAATTAGGCATATATTATAGCTTTGAGCAGTTTTATTTTTAATTTTAGGTTAATAGTTTTCCCAACTTACTTGATTATGCAACACACTTTTTACCACAGACTACAAAAACAAGAGTGCTTCACTGAATACAATTTGGAAAACACAATATTGGGGAAAATATGCTTTAAAAACGAACAAATTTCTTTTTTCAACAAAATCCAGATTGTGTATCTGGTATCAGAGAGCATAATGAATTCATTGAAATGTTAAATTTTATACAGAAAATAAATGATTGAATACAGATACATACACAGTATACTACGTTGCCCAAGATACCATACAAAATTAGTCAACCTACCAAAAAACAGGAAAATGTGACCAAATCTCAAAGGAAAATACAATAAGCAGATGCCAACCCCAAGATGACCCAGATGTTCAAATTATCAGACAAGGGCTTTAAACAGCTATTATAACTGTGCTTCATGATTTAAACAAAAATAAAAAAAGAATGAATGAAGAAATTAGGAACCTCAGGAAAGAATTTTGGGAAGATAGAAGGGTAGGAAGTACTAGGAATCTGTTTCCCCACTTAGGCAAAAATTGTACTAGCAGAATCTGTCTGGGGTCTACTGAATGCTTGCAACTTCCAGGGGAAGGCTTGGACCTTAACTTTTGGTCAGTTTCAGCTCTTAGCACATTAGTAGCCACCCATCCCCCACCCTGGCCCTGTGGCTGGCAGCTGTGCACACGTTCCCAGAGCCTGCATATAGCCTGCAGGAGCCAAGGTGGGAAAAAGGAGCCTATCCCTCCAAATCTCAGGGATCTGTACTCTGATACCTAATGACCTCTCCTGATCACACAGGGGCAAACAAAGAGGCAGGAGGCCATCGTTGCTGGACCTCCCCCCACTGTAGCATGTCCCTCCCTGACTGGCTGAAGTGACTGCCACGGAATATAAAGAGGCACAACTCTCTGTTTTTTCACCATTGATTTTTCTCTTTCCCACTTCTAGGGAGTGAGATATTAAAGTCTAGGGCGTTTAAAAGTGAATGTTTCTGTAGGCAAAATTGGAAAGTGACCGCACATGCCTCAGGAAAGGCACAGGCTCAGAAAAGATTTGAGAAGACCTCAAGTTTACATCACAGGCTGATCCTCGGCACAAAGACAACCTATGACCATCAAAAAAACCAAAAACAATAAACCAAAACAACAAAAAACAGCAAACCCCTGGAGAAGAAGTCTTCAAAAAAAAATTACAAGACATACAAAGAAAGAGAAAAATATGAACCATTCAAAGTAAAATGACAAATCAATAGAGACTGTCCCTGATAAAGATCTGATGGCAGAGTAAAGACAAAGGCTTTTTAGAAATTGTCTGAAGTATGCTCAAAAAACTAAATGAAGATGTGGAAAAAGTCAAGAAAATGATGTATAGACAAAATGGCAATATCAATGAAGAGACAGAAAACCTAAAAGGAAACCAAAAAGAAATTCTAGAAATGAAAAGTATAATAAGTGAAATAAAAAATTCACTAGAGGGATTCAAAGACAGATTTGAGCAGGTAAAAGAATGAATCCATGAACTTGAAGATAAAACAACAGAAAGGATCAAGTCTAAAGAATGGAAAGAAAAAAGATTGAAGAAAAGCAGAGAGACCGTAAGGAACCCGTGGGACACCATCAATCAGACCAAATACCTAGTGTGAAAGTCTTACAATAAGAAGAGAGAAACGGGCAGAGAGAATATTTGAAAAAACAATGGCTGAAAACTTTCCAAATTTGATGAAAGATGTGAATATAAACAACCAAGAAGCACAATGAACTCTAAATAAGATGAATCCTGAGAAACTCACACCAAGACATACTCAAACTTTTGAAAGACAAATCACAGAGAATCTTGACAGCAGCAAGAGAGAAGCAATTTGTCGCATGCAAGAGAACCTCAATAAGACTATCAGCAGATTTCTCATCAGAAACTTGGGAGGCCCAAGGCAGCGGGTTGGTATATTTGAAGTGCTGATAGAAAATAAGCTGTCAACCAAGAATCTTATATCCAGTAACACTGTCCCTTAAAAGTGAGGGAAAAATTAAGACATTCCCAGATAAACAAAAGCTGTGGTAATTCATTACCACCAGAACTGCCATGCAAGAAATACTTAAGTGAGTCCTGCAGGATGAAATAAAAGGACAGTCAATAGTAACTCAAAGATGTATGAAGAAATAAAGATCTGAGCTCTTCAGCCATTTCAAGTCTTAGCCTCTTTTAATTGATAAAAATAAAGCAAATTCTCTTTGTGAACAAGAAATACCAAGGTTCCCAAAGATCACCTGAGACAGGAGAGCCCTAGCTCACTGCAACCTTAAACTCCTGGACTCAAGCAATCCTCCTGCCTCAGCCTCCTGAGTAGCTGGGACTACAGGCACATACCACCATGCCTGGCTAATTTTTCTATTTTTTGTAGAGACAGGGTCTCACTCTCGCTCTTGCTCAGGCTGATCTCAAACTCCTGGCCTAAAGCGATCCTCCCACCTCGGCCTCCCAGAGTGCCAGGATTACAGGTGTGAGCTACCACGCCCTATGAATTTCCTAATGTTGACAGCTGCAACATGGTTAAGTATGTGCATATTCCTAGGAAATACACACTAATGTATTCAGGGATGATAGGGCAACTTATATGCAAACGACTTTTAAAAAATGTTCTCTGTATTATGCCTGCAACTTTATTGCATCTTTCAGATTATTTCAAAAGATAAAATACAAATTTTAAAATGATGGCTTGGAATAAAGTAGTATTATTTGCATTTGAAAAACTTCAAAAAACAAAACAACAACAATTTTCCCTAATAATTCATGTTGCCTGTAAACATACAGGTATTTAATCTGCCTCATTTGGCAAAATCTTCAGACACTCAAGGAAAAGGTCCAGTTTAACTTTAATTTACATAGTACCTAACATTTGTTACTGTCAATCCTACCAGTTTTAGAGATGATTATTTGTAGGCTGACAATCATAGCTACTTTAAGTTCCATGTCCACAATTATTTTTATTAAAAAAAAGTCACAGTAGTAATAAATGATCTAGAAAACTCTTTTTAAGTCTATTTGATAGTAACAAAAAGTCGATATTGGTATTACAAGTTATAAACCTGGCTCCCTATTTGGAAATGAGGAAATCGAAGGTGAAGAGAATAACTTACTGGAGTTACACATCTATTAAACTGTAGTGCTGAAAACTGAACAGAGTTCTGACTCTATTATCCCCTGTTCTTTTCTACCACACAGTGCAGTCTCAGCTCCTCCTGGAGCGTCTCTTTTCAGTATCCTCAATGAGTTAGGAAATTCTGTGCTTAAGCATACAGTCTTTAGAAGAGATGTCCAGGTGTCAACCCCAGCTCTGAGTTGTATGAATTTCTGTGCCTCAGTTTCCTCTTTTCTAAAAAAAAAAGATAAACATAGTACTTCTTCCCCATAAGCAATTACGCAGTTACTCTATCTGATCTGAGAGACCAAAATAGATACCCCTTTATCAACTAAGACGGACCCCAAGGTTAAGGAAACAACAGTTACCTACAGGTCAAGGGTTCAGGGCCAAGCTAACAAGGCAAATTTCTAAATTCTTGTGGCTACAAGAAAAATCACATTGTTGTTAAATTCCCTGACAATAGGAGCTATCAGACAAATTATCAGACCCCTCCTAACTTTGAATTACAACCGAGATCACTACAACTCTGGCTGGACTGAGGACTGGCCTTACAAACATTCCTATCTGATAGGCACTGTCAACCTCAAGGCAGTTACACGCAGCTTATAGCAACTGCATGCAAACTGTCATTGTGTCCAATAGTTGACTCTTTGATGTAAAGAGCCAAACTCCACCTCATTTTAATGCTGAAACCCCAAAGTGAACATGGGATGTGTGTTACATATAGGTTTACCCATTTGCACATGAACTGCACTCCATATATATATATACGTATATATATATATATATATATATATATGCACAGGCATATATATGGCATTTTCCCCAAACCTGGTGAATATTTATGACTATTGTGTAACATGGACTCTGTGAGGCATAAAACCCAATCTGCCCCCTTCCCTCTTCAAATAGAGAACTCCTTTGGTCCACGCTGGAAACTCTCTTTTCCTGGTTTGCAGACTGATACCACCAATAAAACTCTCTTTTCTACTCTTTAGCCATCCTGGTGGTCTTTTCTACAACACCTGTGTAAGACACTTACAGGATTAAATGAGTTAATACATGTAAGGCACTTAGAACAGTACATAATAAACATTAAATTATTACTATTACTAAAAATTCAATGACCTTTATCTTTAAATGATCATAATAGCTCTTTTAGAAACTTAAATTCCCCACAACTAGAAAAGAGAGATTTGAACAAATGCATTTTTTCACTAATAGGAAGTACATATTTCAATTCTCTCTTAACTTTGGGGGAATTTTCTGTTGGGAGAATATTTACCAACTAGCTAGGGCAGCATTTATCTAGTACTGCTGTATATCACTCAAAAAAAATCAGATTTTGCCTTAGCGTTTATCCCTTAGAAAACTGAAGCTCTTACATGCAAATAGGCCCGCAGCAGTCTGTCTTTAATGATCCATGATTCTTAATACCCTTTTAAAATGGGTGTTTAAACACTTTACATGCTCATTTACCCTTCTCAGTCTTTCAACCACCATGCTTATCACTTTTATATATAGCAGGTGCTCCATAAATGATGATTGGATTTTCAGACCCCAGTGGAAAGAACCACAAGTTATTTTGTATGTGATATCCTTTTAAGTTATTATAAGAAGAGAAAATACCAAACCTAGATATTCAATATAGAACCTCACAATAGATATCAAGCAAGTCTAAGGAAAAAAAAATATTTATAAAGCATGTAACAGAAGCTAAAGAAAAGTTCTGAAACAAAGGCTATCAGTAGATTCCATTTATTAATTAATGTAAACATTCACTCAACAAATATTCATTGAATAATTCCTATGTGCCAAATACTACCAAACTGTAGGTGCTGTGGATAAAACAAATATTTCTGCTTGCCAAGATTTATATTTTAATGGATATTAATCGAGAATTAGCATGTGAATGTTTATATATAAACTATATATAATTACCTGTTGTTCATAATGGATTCTCCAAGTTTCAATACTGCAGATGGCTAACAAAAAACCTAGCCTAGCACTACCTGAACTAATATTATTGTGAATCACTCCCAAGGTGACAGTATTAAGGTGAGGCCTTTGAAAAATAATTAGGTCATGAGAACAGAGCCCTCAAGAATGGGTTTAGTGGCCGGGCACGGTGGCTCATGCCTGTAATCCTAGCACTCTGGGAGGCCGAGGTGGGTGGATCGCCGAAGGTCAGGAGTTCGAGACCAGTCTGAACAAGAGTGAGCCCCTGTCTCTACTAAAAAATAGAAAGAAATGATCGGGATAACTAAAAATATATATATATAGAAAAAATTAGCTGGGCATGGTGGCGCATGCCTGTAGTCCCAGCTACTCGGGAGGCTGAGGCAGGAGGATCGCTCAAGCCCAGGAGTTTGAGGTTGCTGTGAGCTGGGCTGACGCCATGGCACTCTAGCCCAGGCAACAGAGCCAGACTCTGTCTCAAAAAAAAAAAAAAAGAATGGGTTTAGTGTCCTTATAAAAGAGACCTTAGAGAGGGCACTTGCCACTTCCACCACGGGAGGTTACAGTAAGAGACAACAGTCTGTGAATCTGAAAGAGGATCCTCACCAGACTCCAAACCTACCAGTGCCTTCATCATGGGTTTCCCAGCCTCCGAAGCTATGAGAGATAATTTCCTGTTGTTTATAAGCCCTCTAGTCTATGATATTTTGTCGTAGCACCCCAGACAGGCTAAGACATAGTCCCTGTTCTACTTTCATGCAGTACGAAGATAATATGTTAGACACAAATTCTGAGTAGCCATCTAGTTTGTCCTGAATCAGAAATACTTATTTTGTGAAATTAGTTTACTTTGAAAGGCTAAAAATGCCCCCCAAAATATTCTAAATAACTGTAAAATAAATTTCCCTCATAAATATGGTTGTCTTCAATGTTCTATATTTTTTCTGTATATATTTCTACACAATGCTATACCAGGCTTAAAAAAGACATTCATTTTTATACACATACACACACACACAACTATGCATACACAAACATCATGTATATTGTGTATGTAAAGTATGTGAAAGACATATACACACCAACATCTCAAATCATTATGATCTGCTGAAGAAATTACTTTTCCCTGGTATTTCCTCATTTCTTCCATATGACCCTCCTGGTTGGGAGAGGGTTAGTATGAAAGACTGAAGAGAAATGAGAACTCTCTCTGTACCACTCCCAATGGTTATGTTTTAAACATAACCATTGATTTCACTGAGACACTAACATACTAAATACATGATTTATTTTTTCTAGCTTTCCCATCATATAGTGACAGCTACATAATAAATCACTCAAACCTTCCCTCTCAGTCTTTGTTCACGACTCAGTTTCACTGAAAACTTATACCCACTGTGCTTGCTGGGGACCAACACTATGCTTGATGGACAGATTCTGTACCAGGCACCAAGAGAAATATTTTCTCTTACGAAGGTCTCAGTCTCACAGGACAGACCACATATACACATGTTTAAAAAGGTCCAAATTCAAGAGTGGACAAGCAGGCTGAACACACAGTCCTTAAGGGAGTGGTCAGGGAAAGGAGCCTGACTTCTGCCACCACATGTGTCTTCCAGAGCCAAGAATTCTTTCACTTGAGACAGAAAAGTCAAGGACCAACCAAGTCCATGCCCCAAAGAGCGCAGAGGCTTAAATGCCAGGCAGGTCATAGGCAAGAGCAGAAATAAAGTTAAAAAAAAATTCAAAGATATTAGAGACAAAATAGGACCACACTGAGACTTTCTCCTATATATAATCAAAAGCACCGAAAAGGGAATTGCTTTCTTACTACGTGAATTGATGTTATTTAATGCCACGCTCCAGCTAAAACCATTTCATATCACACTTCCCAAAGGTGCTGACTGTGCCATGCTGTGGTTATTCTCTTCTGATACTTTATTTCCTTTTCCTGCCACCTTTGTAAGAAAAATGCAACATAGAAAAAAAGCTGAATGTCCATCAACCTAGTGAATTAAACTGTGGCAGTGCAGAGAAATGCAAACAGAATGAATTAAATCCCAGCTATTCCACAACACTAGCTGCATTCCCTGGAGAAAGTCATTTAACCTCTCTGTGTCTACGTTTCCTCATATGTAAGATAGGGAAAATAACGGCACCTGCTCATAGTTCGTAAGAGAAATGCAAATCAAAACCACAATAAGGTAAACTAAAGATATATATAGAAAAAATTAGCCGGGCATGGTGGCACGTGCCTGTAGTCCCAGCTACTCAGGAGGCTGAGGCAGGAGGATCGTTTGAGCCCAGGAGTTTGAGGTTGCTGTGAGCTAGGCTGATGCCACAGCACTCTAGCCAGGGCAACAGAGCCAGACTCTGTCTCAAAAAAAAAAAAAAAAAGATAAGTGTTGACGACAATGTGAAGAAAGGGAACCCTTGTACACTATTGGTGTGAAAGTAAATTCGCACAGTGGTCATAGAAAACAGTGTGGGTGTTCCTTAAAAAATTAAAAAGGAAACTACCATATGATCCGGCAAGCCCGCTTCTGGGTACGTATCCAAAGGAAAGAAAATAAGTATGTTAAAGTGATATCTGTGTTCCCATGTTCACTGCAGTGTTAGTCACAATAGCCAAGGTATGGAACCAACCTCAGTGTCCAACAAATGAATGGATAAAAAAATGTGGTATATACACACATTGAGATATTATTCAGCCATCAGAAAGAAGGAAATCCTGCCATTTGCAACGTAATGCGTGAACCTGAGAATATTATGCTAAATCGAATAAGCCAGACAGAGAAAGACAAACACAGAATCTAAAAATCTTGAACTCACAGAAGCAGAAAGTGTAATAGTTGTTGCCCAGGAGTGGAGGGAAGATGGGGGATATAAAGAGATATTGGTCAAAAGGTACAAACTCTCAGTTATGAGATAAATAACTTCTGAGGATCCAATGTATAGTACGGGTGGTGACGGATGTGTTAATTTGATTGTGGTAATCATCACACAATGTACATGTATTTCACATCAGAGCGTAAGGTTGTCTATCTTTAATATATTCAATCTTTTTCAATTTAATATTTTAGAATTTAGAAAGCGTGTGTATGCACATGCAGTACACGTGCAGTGCACAGAGCAATGCTTGGCTCAAATTAGCCCCCACGAAAGTATTAACTATTATTTCAAAAAAGGAAACATGAGTGACCTCGTATATCACATGATTTGCATCACAACCTTTAAACCACGAGAGCACACATTTGTTTGATATGTTCCTAAAAAGTATGGTAACAAATCCCTACTTATATAAATTCACTGCACCCAGATCAAATTTCCTTAGAGGACATTAAAGCAACATGCCTACATGTGTACACAGACATGTACTGTGTACATATCACACAATCACACACGAAATTCCTTCTATTACTCACGTTCTCATAGAGAGCTTGAAGCGTCTCCAGGTCAACCACTGAATTGTCCAAGTTCACAACAGCTGTGAAAAAAAGACAAAAGAAAGAATATAAATTGCCACAAGCCAGTTGTGAAAAGATGTTTGGCCATCTCAGACAGTAGTGTTAATGACCCAGCAGTCAAAGCGGGAAGGGGATTCAACTTCGAAGTTTCCACTTGCTCCACTACAAAGTATGCACCGGGAATTTCAACAGGCCAGCTGTCAAGTGTTAAAGCTTTCACTTGCTCCACAAATACTAAATCCCATGAATATGGCCCAGGAAAAGGTCAGGGAGAAACTGCAGGTCTGTCTTTTACAGCCCAACCGAATGAATTTGAAAAATCTCCTTAACATTAGAAAAATAAGTAAATTACTCCTGCCACTGCTATATCCTACTTTTATACCAATAAATGCTCATATCTGCCAATTTATTTAAAACATTTGACAAAGGTTAAATCTAATCATGAAACTGATGGACTTACTGGAAGTGATAGATGCATTTCCTGTTATAATTCCTCTAAGTGTTATAATCAAAGGATAATTCATTGATATTGGTATTGAGATGAGCACAGATTAAACCTTAAAAATCCATCCTTAAAATACAAACTACCCATGTCATACAGGGAAGAAGCAGAATAGATAATGGAAAATCAGAAATATGTTCTTTATGCATTTGTTTGCCTAGGAAATGTTACATTGCATATTGGAGTAGGTGTACCTTATTACTTGGCTTAGGCATAGGTTAATCAAAATCATCATGCATTTTCTACAAACATATTAGCTGGAAACGAGAAGAATTTGCCCTGATCAGATTTGCAGCAGGTAACCAGTGAAGCTCTTGCAGTGTTAAAGATTTCTAGGAGAAAAATCACCAAATAGGTAAACACAAATTGGATATATTTATTTTGATAACTGAAGCATCTTACAACATCTCTTCTCTCAAAGCTTAAAGTAACACGAGATATTTTCTAGTTGATTCTGGCAAAATCCCAAGAAAAAATTAAATTAAAGACAAGTGGGAAATGAAAGCATAGGATGGATGAGAAATCTAATCAAAGTAATTTAGCGTTTCTATTTGGAGCTGGGAAGAGAGCCCAGATTCACCAACAAGTATTATACCAAGCAGAATATGATACTTCCACCCTAATAATAATCCACTATCTCAATTTCCAAAAAAATTAGTCCTCGATACAAATCTAGGAGTTTAAGATTCTCAAACAAATCTTCTTACTCCTTAGAGCATATAAAGCAAACATATCAAAAACTGTTTTTATGCTTTAAAGTAGTAAAAACATAGTCCAACTAACTTCGAATATATTTCAGATATTAATTGAAAGGGATTAACTACTAATTTACACTTTCGTACTATGTAGCAAAATGCATAAAATCCAGGTAAGGCGGTAAATTTATATATGGAATTACCCCCTTTAGATTTGCAGAGTCTAGCCCTTAAAGAAAATCTTACAGTGAATCCAGAGGTTTCTAACTTTGGAATTCATAAACTATGTTTCTTTAGTGAGATGGTGAGATTCATGGAAAAACTAAAGGAAATGCTAATGGTCAATTTAGTGTAAGATTTCATCCTCAAAACAAGGCAAAAAAACATAATAAAATCAGTCATTCATACTCAAATGAAGTCAAAGCTCAGAGCATATGATTGTCCTTTTACTTTATACATCTTTTTTTTTTTTTTTTAAAGACAGCGTCTCACTTTGTCATCCAGGCTGGAGTGAAGTGGGATGATTACAGCTCACTATAACCTTGAACTACCGGGCTCAAGTGATCCTCCTGCCTGAGCCTCCCAATTAGCTGAAACTACAAGCATGTGCTACCACAGCTGGCTAATTTTCTTTTTCTTTCTTTTTTTTTTTTTGGCAGCAGAGATGGGAGTCTCACTATGTTGTCCAGGCTGGTCTTGAACTCCTGGCCTCAAGAAGTCCTCCCACCTCGGACTTCCAAAGTGCTGGGATTACAGGTGTGAGCTGCTGTGCCTAGCTATCCATTATTTTAAAGCATGCTATTATTCCTACAAATTTTCCCTGCAGAAAACTTTACTTGTGAACATCCTGAGATTTCTCATCTTTTTATCTCATATAATGTCATATACCTAAGAATATCTTAATAAATGTCATATGCTCCTAACTAAGTTCTCAAAAGGTCCTAACCCATGAAACCTCATTTTAAATCATCTACAGAAAAGCTCATTGGAAAGCAACACCGTTACTGTTTCTCCACACAATTTTCCTTTAGCTAGCTTGAGAGATGTTAACACAATTCAAATGGGAATCTGCAGTTTTGAAGGCACAATACAGTCCTGCTTATGTATCTGAAAGGAAAGTAAGATTAAATACTGACAAATGAATGCATGCAGCGATAGGAGTCCTAGATAAGAAATAAAGATAAAAGACGTAATCTGGGAAAGATCAAGGTTATTGAGGTACCGTATTTCCTCAATTTAAAAAATAAAAAATACATGTTAATATTTCAGAAATCAGGACTTATATTAAAGTTCAGATGTTAGTGGATTTTTAGCAGTGTCTTCCATTGCTCCCTCCCTTAAAATCTGTGATTAGGTAGGTGGTACATTTTCAATTGATGAAATTCTAAAATCAAGAAAATAAGATCATGCGTTCCCTCATGAATTCAACAAATGTAAAGATATAAAGTGTTTCTTATACAACAGGGATTATGCTAGTTTACTAGAAGGGTTGACAGTTACATGAGTAATAATAATTTGAGATTGGCGCTACTTGGGTGGGGATGTACTGAATCGCCCAGTCCTGAAAGTCTGCAGACAACTGCCTATGCACAGAGACTGCACCAGTCAGATTTCTAGTTACGATCACGCTAAGGAATTTTTATATATTTTTCGGTGGCAAAAGATTCAAGGAAAAAATTCCTCAGAAATCTCTCAGTTCTAGGTCCAAAATTTCAGCCTCATTTGGGAGGAAAACACCTAAGTATTGAAATTATATCAAGGTGATAGTTCCTTTAAAGAGAATATTATTTTTATGCCATACAGCTTACTGATGTGGAAAGAACATAGAACATGGAATCAAACTAAGCTGGGTTTAAATTTAAATTTTTATTTGCTGCTGCATTACTTCAAGTAAATTACTTAATAAGCTTTAGTTCCATTACGGATGAGGAGGGAGGAAAATAATGGAAAATATCAGCAAAGGTTTAGTTTTGAGTTTTTGTGGGGCCCAAAGGCAGTAACAAGTAAAAGGGTCTGGCATGTGGTTGGTTAATGTCATTTCCCCATGCCAACTTTTCAAAATGTTCAACTTTTAGAAGGTATTTCCGACACTAACAAGCCTTATTTTCAAATTCAAAGTTAAACAAGTATTTCTTTTTCTATTTGTGTTCTAGTTCCCTCATGTATCAAAGGGAAAAATTCCAACTTCATCTATGGAGGGATGGTACTTTTAACTGAATGATGAACTATCGGAATGAAACACCCTGACATAAAGCTATTGGGTGTCGTTCGTTATATCCAGTCTTGTTTATTTAGCATTTAAACGATTAAGCAGAAGACTACATTTCAGAACACGAATAAATCCAAAATGTAAAAGGGTATTCAGTGATAAATGTTTAATTCAGATTACTTTATCTCTAATATAGGTACTTTATCTCTAATCTAGGTACTAATGTGATTATACTTCACATTAGAAGCTAAATACCTCAAACTCATTTCCTCCTCAGTGCTTTAAGACTGTGGTCCCCAACCCACACACCCTCCCCAGATGGAAAAATTATCTTGCATAAAACCGGTTGGTCTCTGATGCCAAAAAGGTTGGGGACCGCTGCAAGACATGCGGGAACATCCATCGTTGTCGGGACACTTCACAATTCCCACCCCTTGCAGCTCTATAATGCAGTTTTAATTACTTTCTCCAAAAATATACATAAATAAATGTTACTTTGAATTTAACCAAGAAGCATCTGTTTTGTTTTTATGTGGGAGGGTGCGAGAACAAAGGAGGTGTTGAGAGGAAACACTGGCCCTTTTTGTGCATTAAAAGATTATTCATTTATTTGTCAAGTATGCTAACTTTCCAGAATTAAAACAAGTGGAGATGTTTACCACTCCCTTAAACAACCTATAAATGAGCATGTGTTGTTAATAATAATCACTCCAGTTCAAAATGGACAGCAATTTTATTTTTACATGTACAGTTTTATAAAATGTTCATGACTAGATTGAGAAGTAAAAGAACACAGTACTGTTTCAAGCTTTCATACCAACTGGCTGTGCGTCTTTGATCAAGACACTAAGCTTCTCTGAGACTTTATCAAGTGTGATAAAAATAACTTTTGTCTGCAGCATATGTTTATCATGTGGAGAAAACAAGCAATTACATAAGAGAAAGATAATTCAAGAAGTCTTAAAATAATGTGTAATTAATTTTAATATGCATATTATCTGTAAACACATTGGTTAGAAATTAGAGTCAGAGCTAAGAATGTGTCAGATTAAAATTAGGTTCAGGATTAAACATATGCTTTCAATAAATAAAAGTTAAGACCATAATAGCACTTTTCCTCATTAATTCCACAGGTACGAACATGCCGAAATTCAATGTCATTTTCATTAAACCATGATATTACAAAATGAAGACTGAAATGTCCTATTTTGGGACTCAGATAGTCAATTTAACCTAAGATATTAAAAATGTCTCAAAATAAAATATCCAAACAGAAAAAAAGTCTGCTTCCTTTTAAGATATTGCATTATGGATCTCTACAATGAAAACTATAAAACACTGATGAAAGAAACTGAAGAGGACACAAAAAATGAAAAGATATTCCATTCTCATGGATTGGAAGAATTAACATTGTTAAAATGTCCATAATACCCAAAGCGATCTAGAGATTCAACACAATCCCCATCGTAATACTAACGACATTCCTCACAGAAACAGAAAAACTAATCCTAAAATTTATGGTGAACCACAAATGAACCAGAATAGCCAAAGCCATCCTGAGCAAAAAAAACAAAACTGGAGGAATCACGCTACCTGATTTCAAATTATACTACAGACCTATAGTAACAGAAAACAGCATGGCATTGGCATAAAAAGAGACACACAGACCAATGGAACAGAATAGAGAACTCAGAAATAAATCCACATACCTACAGTCAACTTATCTTCGACAATGGTGCCAAAAACAAATAGTGGAGAAAGGACAGTGTCTTCAATAAATGGTGTTGGGAAAACTGGATATCCATATGCAGAAGAATGAAATTAGACCCTTATCTCTCGCCATATCAAAATGGATTAAAGACTTAAATCTAAGACATGAAACTACTAAAAGAAAACTTTGGGGAAATGCTACAGGAATTGGTCTGGGCAAGGATTTGTTGAGTAATATCCCCAAAGCACAGGCAACCAAAGCAAAATAGAACAAATGGGATCACATCAAGCTAAACAGCTTCTGTGCAGCAAAGGGAACAATCAACAAAGGGAAGAGACAACCCATAGAATAGGATAAACTATCTGAAAACTACCCATCTGATTAAGGTATTAACAACTAGAATTATAAGGAGATCCAACAACTTGATAGGAAAAAATCAAATAATCTGATTAAAACATGGGGAAAGGATCTGAATAGACATTTCTCAAAAGAAGACATATAAATGGCCAACAGATGCATGAAAAAATGTTCAACATCATTAGTCATCAGAGAAATGCAAATCAAAACTACAACAAAATATCATCTCACCCCCATTAAAATGGCTTTCATCAAAAAGACAGACAATAATGAATGCTGGTGAGGATGTGGAGAAAGGGGAACCCCTGCATAGTGTTGATGGGAATGTAAATTAGTACAACCACTATTGAGAACAGTATGGAGGTTGCTCAAAAAACTGAAAATAGAACTACCATATGACCCAGCAATCCAACTGCTGGGTATACATCCAAAGGATGGGAAATCAGTATATCGAAAAGATATCTACACTCCCATGTTTATTGCAGCAATATTCACAACAGCCAAGATTTGGAATCAACATAAGTATCCACCCACAGATGAATGGAGAAAGAAATGTGGTACATATACACAATGGAATATTATATAGCCACAGCAAAGAATGAAATCCCACCATTTGGAACAACGTGGATGGAACTGGAGAATGCTATGTTAAGTGAAATAAACCAAGTACAGAAAGACAAATCTTGCATTATCTCACTCACACGTGGGAGCTAAATATTGAAAACAATTAATCTCACGGAGACAGAGAATACAATGATGGTTACCAGAGGCTGGGAAGGATAGTGGGGAGGGGAAGATAAAGTGGAGATGGGTAATAGGTACGAAAATATAATTAGTTAGATATAATGAACAATATTTAATAGTTACAACAAAGTGATTACAATCAATAAGTTAGGGTACACTTCAAAATAACAAAAAGAGTAGAATTGGAATAGTCTTAACACAAAGAAATGTTAAATGCCTGAGGTGATGGATGCCCCAATTACCCTGGTTTGATTAATTCACATTATATGCCTGTATCAAAATATCACATGTGTCCTATAAAGATACACAACTATTATGTACCCGTAATAATTAAAAATTTAAAAAGATACTGCATTACATAAAAATTTACACACAAAGCAATTAAAAGCACCCAAGAATTATAGACCCAGTATAAGAAACAGTCTCACACTGGACACATGACATTGTACACAAGCAGATGTCTAACACTAGACACTTAGTCTTTGTTATTAACGTGTTCTCCCCCATAGCTGCCTTCTTCAGCACCAGAAATGAGGGACATCCTTCTTATTCTAACTTTCTACAAATGTTAAATCACCCACAGGCTAGAGAGCAAACTAACATGTCTGTATGGATGTCTACATGATAAAAAGAATTCTGTCTCTGTGCTTTCAAAGTACTACACAGAAGATAAGGGATCATATTTTAAGAGCTTATTTTAAAAGAAACTCATTTAAAACAAAACACCTCACAAAATCATTATTACCCGAAGTTGCTATTCTTTCACATGTTTTGAGTAAGCCAGATGAAATAGTTCACTTTACTTGTGTACCTCAATATGATATGATTAGTCTTGTTGAATACAACCTTTTAAGCCACGAAACAGTGTTAGTGCCTACCTTACCCTAACCTTGCTATGTTTTTAAATCAGGGATCTGTTGGAGGGGATGAGACTGGAGCAGTGTCAGGGCTGCACTTGACAGCCCCTTCCCTCCATCAGTCCTGCACACTCATCCCACCCACTGCAGCATCCTCCCTTAATCCTTCCTGTGTGATCTACTGAATTGGAGGTGGAGACCTGCGAAAGCGGACAACCTCACGGTGTTCATTACCAAGTGTGTTAGTTACCCATTTCTGCAAAGCAAGTTACGCTGAAGCTTGAGGGTTTAAACAGCACACATTTATCATGTCACATTTTCTGTGGGTGAGGAATCCAGGAGCAGCTTCACCAGGTCTGTCTACCCCGAGGTCTGTTGAAAGACTGCAGTTACGGTGTTGGCCAGGGCTGCGGTCTCATCTGAAGGCTCTGTGTAAGGATCCGCTTCCAACCTCACTCATTGGTTGTTGGCAGGATTCCGTTCCTCAGGCTGGGGGTCTCAGAATCTCACGGCCTATTGGCTGGAAGCCTGAATCAGTTTTTTTCCAGATGGGATTCTCCTTAGGGGAGCTCACAAGAAGGCAGTTGGCTTCCCTCAGAGAGAGAGAGAGCACGCAAGAAAGGGCATACCAGACAGAGCCTCCCTCTCTTTGTAACCTAATCCCGGAAGTGTCATCTCATCACCTCTGTTATACGCTATCCATGTGAACCATGAGGTCCAGACCCACACAAGGGACAGGGTTACACAAGGCCATGACTACCAGGAGGTGGGGCTCTTTAGGGGTCATCTGAGAGGCTGTCCACCACACCACACCACGTTGCTGATCAATCGTTATTTGTTCCTTAAATAATGCCTTATTTGCTCAATTCCCAACTTGTGGTTCTCTATTGCTCTCTACCCTGTATTAATTGTATTAGTATAAATGTTTTTACTTTTTTTGTTTTTAATTTTTTTTTAGACACAGGAGTCTTAGTATGTTGCCCAGGCTGGTCTCAGACTCCCAGCCTCAAGCAGTCCTCCTGCCTCAGCTGAGTAGCTGGAATTACAGTGCTCTCTACTCTGTATTAATTTTATTAATATGAATGTTTTTACTTTCCTATTAGGCTTTAAGTTGACAGAGGACACGGGGAAGCACCATGATTCAGTGGAAAGCAGAAATACACTAGATTGGAAGGCTGGCTTCCTATACAGGCACAACCTATCAAATCCACCAAACTTCCTGATTTTGACAGATACAGAGTATATGAGACATGCTATACAGATGTACAGAGACATAGGCGATAATGTGGATAGACTTATTCCCTCCACAATTACATACACAAGCTTCATTCATTGTTGCATCCTTCACTGTATCTAGAAGAATCCAGCACATAAGAGGCTTAGGAAAACATCTTCCATGAAGGTTGAAAGGCTGAAATAGGCTGAGGTTAGTAATTCCCAAAATTTAACTCTAATTTCAATTTTACTGGACAAACTGACCATTCTTTGAGATTACTCGGAATATCTTTGCATAAATAACTGACTTCACTCTAGCAGATGCCATAGCTCAAAAACATAAAACACAGAAGATAATAATATGTCATGAAACACTGTCATCTGACAGCATTGGAAAGCAGTGGGTCACGGTGGGCTCTGAAGCCAACTGGCTCCGTAACTTACTGTCTGCGTGAGCAAAAACATCTCAATTTCCTCATCTGCAAAATGGACGGAATAAGAAGAATGTCTACCCTATTGGGACTCTTGCAGATTACATAATAAAAATAAAATGCAGTGCCACGCACAACACAAACGCTCCAAATGGTGGTTGTGTTACTGTGATCCCTTTCACATTTCTGTATGGAAAATGTTTTATTAATATTTCTCCAACTCAGTATCTTGATTGAGAGGTTTTAGACAAAGGTGGGAAATATTCTCAGCCAAAAGAAAAATGACAGTGTCAGTTGTACTCATAGTAACATGGGAGACTAAACAAGGACCCAAGGGGAAACCATCGACACTGATTTTGGTTAAGGTATATTAAAAGAGAGGCAGAGTCAGCAGAAACTTAAACACAAAATGAGTACAAATCAGCCTGTATTTACAGTTCATGCCCTCTTCTCACTGACAGAGTTAGAAAGAGTATAAGGGCTTAGAAAAACCATCTTTACCCCTTTTGGGATTCAGAAGCCACAGGAAGTTAGCTTTGCAAATTGCTGAGAAGTGAAGACCTCTGTGTGAGCAAGAACTCATCCTAAGTAACAGAGATCAGAAGCATCCTCTCAGATAAAATGGCCCCAGGTTTGTCATCTTCCCCTAGCCACTGGGAACCGAAATGTTCTAAGAGCTCTTTTTAAGGAACTGCAAGTAACCTGTCATTTAGACTTTAAAATCAGTTAATTTCTATTTCACTGTATATTTTGGTGACAAAGAAACTTTCACCTTTGTGGGGGAAGTAATTGCTATTTGATCTATCTGATGATATTTGTTATCTCTTTTGAAAATGCCTAATAAAACATTCTGGGGATCTGGAGACATATACACTCCCCCATCTAGAAGAGCTCACATTATAGTGAAATGGGAAGATACATCAACAAATAGTTACACTATAAGGTAAGTCCAAGGTAGAGCTTGTGGGAATGTGAGACATAAAGAATTGGAGTTTGGAAAGAAAGAAGTAAAACTGTCATTATTAAATGGGCAATAGGCACACTTACAACTTTGATTCAAACTGTACAAAAGCAAATTGTGTAACCAAAACCTTTTTACCCCTGTAATATTGTGAAATAAAAAAAAAGAAGAGAAAAAAGAATTGAAGTTGTCAGATTGAAAAGATCTGCAAAGTGACAGAGTCTCTGAGAAGTGGTCTAAATCTTAATAGCATCACCTAACATTCAGAGAGCTTCATTTGATTTAGACTGTGATATGTATATGGGAAGTATCTCTGCTTTGGATGTTGGAGGAAATACATGCATCTAATTTTGTTCTCTTCTGAAGTTCCATTAAAACTATAATAAAGAGAGAATTTTTAAAAAGATAAACCCATAAGGACTGGAAGACAGAAGAGGAGATGACAGTAACAAGACATGGAAGCTAGCTGTACCAAGTTAGTATCCCTTAAGATGATATTAATAAATGCATAGCTGTCACCAAGAAACCTAGGAACTAACCCTGATAGCAAAGGATCTGGCAGCAGGGACCTGTCCAGCTGAGGGTAAAGAGAGGAGTGTCGGGAACAAGGAGCCAGTCAGTCCTTTACATCCCTGTTCCCCAAACAGCCTCCCCAACTCTGTCAGCTTGATTTTCTTGAGAAATTAAAACAAGGCCCAGCAAGCACAGTTGTAGGACAGGGCGCTATGCTGAAAACACAGGGGCCACGTGCATATTGAATACAGAAGCACCTCCTCTCCAGCCAGCCCTCTTCCCCAACCTGGGGTCCAGAACACTGCCAGAAATTGGAAGTCCACAAGGAATCTCACCACCCCAAGAGGAAAGAGCAAAACATAAAGTCATCGGTAAAAGCCCCACAAATAACAGATGCGGAAAATGCTGCACTGAACTCAAAGTCAAAAAGCCCTACATGAGGACTCACCGCTCCTCATTACCTTTGAGACTTTAAGCAAGAACAGACAGCCAAGGATTAAATCATCCACAGGAAACCTCTAGAGGGAATGTTAGAGACCACGAAACAAGAAAAAAAATTAAAAAGGCATAAAACTCTTCCAACTCCTACAAAGTATCATCAGTACTTGCTGGCCCCACATTCTTCTCTGCCCATCACTTCCTAATCCCACCTGCTAAGCCTTTGCTCAGATGACTGAGTCTAAATCACCAGTGATTTGGATGTTGCAAAATCCAAACGTACATTTCTCAGTCTTTGGCAGCATTTGACACAGTTATAAATTCTTTCCTTCTGATACATGTACTTAATTTGACTTCCAGGACACACTCTCTCTTCCTCTTCCTTCTACTTGTAATGTTGCCCATTCCTTAGTCTCCCTTGCCGAATCCTTCTCTCTCCAGGCTATTTTTGGAGTGTCCTAGGGCTCAACCCTGGCACCTCTGCTCATCTCTCTCTATACTCACTGCCTTGGTGGTCTCAACCAGTCTCATGGTGGTCTTGGGATACAGTCACACTTTCATCACCAGCCTCCAACCCCCTCCTGAACTCCTAATTCATGGAATCAACCGCCTTCTCAGCATTGCCGCCTGCACGTCTAACAGGTAGGCCCACTCTGCTCTCGTTCTCCCGTCTCACAGGATGCACGCTCCATCTGCCAGGTGCTCAGATGAGCCGTCCGAAACTCCTTTCTATCCCTCACCTTCCACACCCAGCACATCATGAATCCTGTCGGTTCCATATTCCAGACACATCCAGAGTATGACCTTACTTCACCACCCCCACCACTACGCCCCGTCCTGAGTATTGCCTGGATCACTGCAACACCCTCTTAATTGAAGAAAATGGTTCTACAAGCACAAAAACATGGCAATAGAAATAGAAAAACTCAACAGAAGGTTTGGAAAATAAATGTGACAGAATTTCCCAAAAGTAGATGAGAAGAAAACAAGTTAAGAAAAGTAGACCAATTCAGGAAGGCCAACAACCAAATAACAGTTTACGGGGGGAAGAAAAATTTGACCAGTTCACGAGAGGAGATCCCAGTGAGTTAAGAAACAAAAACCACAGAACTGCACACTCTCTCTGACCATATTTCTGCCAGACATAAGGCACTTGGTTCACACTCTGGCCTGGCCAGCTGTCCTAGCCCTTGTCAACCTGTTCACGGAATTCACTCAGGACGTTGCCTCCTCGCCACAAAAAGGCCCTTAAAAACTTTCAGGGACTCTGACGCTGGAAGACAGACCACAGCTTACAAACTTTTTTCAGCTTCTCTTCTCACATGAGCCTTTATCTAATAATAGGAATGTTTTCCTCTTCTTACCCAGCTAAGCGTGTGCTTGTCTCTAGGTTTGAAAAAACAAAACAATGCAATGGTGAGGAAAACTTTTGCAGGTGGATGAACAATTGGAAAAGTGATTGACACAAACTGAGCTTCCACAGCTGGGGAAGGGAGGGGGATTTCACAAAGGATAGCTAATCAGCATTATGGTGGAATTAAAGAGAAATAAGAGCTGAATGCCAGTATCTTTGAGTTTATTGGGAAGCAAAATGAAAAACACAGGGTCTAGATGAGGGGAAAAGTTTCATCCGTTCACATTTGTTTATAACTCTATCCTGCCCCCAGCTTCAGAGATCGGCGCGTGTTAGTCTACTGTAGGGAGTGAAGTGGCGTCTAGTTAGAAGACAGCAATGAAGATACATGAAATACGAATCCATTCTTGGCAATTACCCACTGGACGATACAGCAAAAAGGTTAAATTCGTTTGAGTCAGTTAAAAATTGTTTTAAGTTGTAAGTAAAATAACACCTGATAAATAGTGACAGGCAAAACTGAGGTAAGTCAACATTGATTTGGGGGCTAAAAAAAGTTAGGGCCAAAAATTTTTAAGGGGTCTTTAAATGCCTTTTCCTAATGTGGAAAAACTGCTAAGGCTCCATCGAATCACTTTTGCATTACAGGCAAAATGAAGGAGGAAAAGGGAAAGAAACAAGAAAGAACATGCAATGCCTATTAATCATGAATTTTTAGCAGACTCCTACTTACGTCTCATTTGCCAGATCAGTTTCCTATTGGTCACCTGCGATGAAAGGGAAGCTGGAAACTGCAGTTCCTAATGTGGAAAAACTGCACGTTGTCTCCTAACAACATAACAATTTCAAGCTCTCGTCTAAGCAATCTTGGAAACAGAAACATTCCCGAACTACCACAGCTCACGGCGGCCTCCTCTACCTCTTGATCCCACCTTTAATATTAATAAAAGTCATCTGATACACTTTAGATATTCCATTCCTTCTATAGTACAGAAGTATGTGCTCTGCCCCTCCAAGATGATTTTTGAAAGCCTGAGAGGAAGGACCTCGTCTTAGATATCATGAGATCATGCCGGAGCGTCTGGCATACGGCAGACAACTAAAGAAGTATACAGTGTGAAAGACAAAAGTCATTATTGAACCTTCAGAAAGAAGTCATAACAGCTGACCTTAAGAGAAAGAGACAAGTCACACATTTGCCTTACTGGCCCCATAAATCCACAGAGGCAAAAACACCTAAGAAAGCAAATGCCAAATGCAGGCATGGGCAAAAGTATCAGCTGCAAATGGCACTACAAGTATAAACAGCTGCATAATAATCAAGAGAGGAACTACAAAGTGAAGAGCGAAACAGACGTTACTATGGTAAGAAGCCTCCCTTTTCCTTTTCCACATCTACAGCCTTTGATTCATGCAAATGGTCACTTTTTACTCATTCAGAAGTTTCTAGTATTACCTTAATTGTTCTGCTGAAAAGATGTAAAAAGATGAAGAAAAAAAAAGGTTGGTAGAAATGCCTAAACTTATTAGCCCTGAATTTTTACTTGAAACTCAGCAAAGCATAGAAACCTTCAGTAAGTGCATGTCACTGTGCAATTTGATGACAATGGAGTCAAGAATCATATCCAGTGTTTCTTTATGAGGAAATGCTGATGTGTTAATACCCAACTGAAAATCTGCACACCTGGGGAATTACTTTAAAAACTGTCAAAATATATTACATAACAAAAATTTCCTAAAGATGCAGCCAAGCAATTTTTAAAATCTTGTTTGGTTTTGCTTGGCTTAGTTAAGTGAACATACCCAACAATTTATGAAAACGAACATTTCTCGGACAGAGAGGAAGACACTTGCTACCATACTCAGGTATCATTTTATACTTGCTAATAAGATGAAAGGAAACACTCTATTTGCATTCTTTCCACATCCCACCACCAAGCATGCCTGAGCATCTGGAAGCCTGGGGTTGTTGAGTAGGCACACAAACACACCCGCACGGTGGGAATCTTGCCAGAAGATGTGTTGCTAGGCTTTAACATACATGTGAAACACACAAGCTCTTGGACAATATTTCAAGTAATTGTTAGGATTATCTAAAGGGCATAATAAGTTAAATGGCAAATATACCAACTGTCTTCTTTTTGATTCCAAATTAAAATAGTGGCATTGATACCTTATATTTGTATGATTTCTAAATTTTATTATTAGCCTTCTGATTCAAGTCCCCAGTTTAAATGTCAACGCATTTACTGAGAAGTTTTAATTTACCAAAATAATAACTCAGAAGTTGTAGTTTTCTCCCCAAATTACTTGAAACTTAAACCTTGTGCTTGGAGTTCAGACAGAACTGAACTAAAAACATGGATTTGTGACTAATCAGCTGTGTGTCTCTTAAAGAGACTTGGTAAGCTCTTTGAGCCTCAGTTTATTCATATGGGAAATAGGTATATTACTGGTAATGTTACTGTCTCCCTCAAATGGATTATAAATATTAGAGGTAATTCCTCTATTGAAAACACAGTACTTATCACAGCAGGCACTCAAAAATGAAAGGCTCTTAGTTCTCTCCAAATATCTGAATATCATCTACACCTTCATAAGAGTAGAAATATTTGCTCTTATAAAGCAAAATATAAATTAGAAACATTGAGTGCATTTTTCACATTATTGTTTGGACCTTAAAAATGAAAGAAGGGTAGCACATTAGAAACACCTGTCTATATCAAGTTGGGCTAATGCCCAGCTGTACTGAGGCTGAACCGAAGTACATGAAGATCCGCTTAAAGAATGGTGAGAAAATGGGTCATTTTCAAATCAGCAGGCCGTGTATAAATTTCTCTACAGTAAGAAATGCACAGATGTTGATAATAACTTAGAAGTATTCCTCCCAAAAATGACAGTGAAATAATGATATTTGTTCTTTCCTTATTACATATAAATAAAAAATTGCTAATTAAATGATAGGACATTGAAAGGAACCATGTAACTATAAAATAAATATGTACTCATTTCAGAAATGTGCTTTTAAATATCAGAAATTGATGCTATTGGGCATGGTGGCTTACGCCTGTAATCCTAGCACTTTGGGAGGCTGAGGTGGGATAATTGCTTGAGGCCAGGAGTTATAGACCATTCTGAGCATAGTGAGACACCATCTCTACTAGAGAAGAGAAGAAGAGAGGAGAGGAGAGGAGAGAAGAGAATGGAAGGGAAAAGAAAATAAAAGAAAAAAGAAAAAGAAAAGAAAGGAAAAGAAAAATTAGGTTGGCATTGTGGCTCACACCTACAGTCCCAGCTACTTGGGAGGCTGAGGCAGAAGAATCACTAGTTTGAGGCTGCAGTGAGCTATGATGGCATCACTGTACTCTAGCCTGGGCAACAGAGCAAGACCTTGTCTTAAAAAAAGAAAAAAGAAGAAAAGAAAGAAAGGAAAGAAAGGAAGAAAGAAAAGAAAGAAAGGAAAGGAAAGGAAAGGAAGGAAGGAAGGAAGGAAGGAAGGAAGGAAGGAAGGAAGGAAAGAAATTGATTAAATAATTACAAAACATTTGTATTTATCCACAAACATGTCAGAATATCTTCTTGAAAACATTATTTATTCACTGAGCAAATATTCATAGAGTTCTAACTCTGAATGAGGTACCCTTCTCAGCCCTGCAGATAACAGTGTAAACCTTCCCTTGTAGAGTTTACACCTTTTTAGCAAACAGTTAAAATACTGTATGTCCTAGACAGGAAGAAAATCACATTTTATAATGTTCTATAATTTAGAAATCATTTTCATTTATACTGTCTTCTCTTTCCAGGCAGTTTAACATGGTGAAGCTTTACTGTAAGAGGAACAGACAATGAAGTGCCAGGATTCTACAGATTTTGTACTTCAGCTACATAAAGAAAGGCTTTTCCTTTGGAAAAAAATAAATCCAACACACAGCCCAACACTGGTACATCTCAAGCATGCTTGCTTATACAAGGTTAACGACATAAGTTACTGATTAAGTCGGTAGACTTCATACACCTATGGGCCTTGTTTATAAGAGCTGTACAAGTTAAATTGTTAGAGAACAAATGCATTTTGTTTGAGTCAGTATGTCGCCGTCTTGTCTAGGCAGGAGGAAAAAAAATGGATACCAAGACTGTAATCCTTTTGGAATAAAATCTTTAAATGCAAACATGATTGCTATTGTAGACTGTTTAATCTAGCGATATCGTATTTCATTTCTGTTTTTGGAGAGGTTTGTTGATTTGACCATACTAGGTACAACTCAGTGCTTATCTCGACTGTTTAGATAAGATTTATTTGACTTTGGCAGGTGACAAAATCTAGGGTGTGGAATAAGGGAGGCAGAAAAAAAGACTGGCATATTCCCAGATAGTGTTTATTTTAAGCATAGTGTATAGATGAGCAAAAAGTTTCAAACAACGCACTGTACTTCATGTAAAACATCCACTGTCTGTTGAATGTTTTCTGTAAACCAGCACTGCAAAATGTCCTTTATTGGGCATAACGGACTTCACCTTCTTGCTTAGGTAAACATTTACGCTCTTGTAAAAGAGAGCTTAGTGAGTTCCCCTGGAAATAGGACCCTAACTCTGGGATCACATTTTGCCACTGTTTCTAACACATGCTCTAAAAGGAGAACAGTAATAAATTTTATTCTGAATGCAAGCATATATATTGCTCATAAATATAGAATCTATCAGAAATCTGAAATGTTTTATGCCAAAATAACTTTCATATCAATAATAATACTTTTATCAGTGTAATTCTACACAAATATGTCTCACTTTGAAAGAAACCCAAAAAAGAAAAGCTTGAATTTACAAACACAATGATTATAATCATGGTTTTAAAGCAAAGAAAAAAATTTATTTTTTAAAATAATTCATCTAAACATTCACTTAAATAGTCAACTTCTTTAGTAGATATATATTGGCAGACATGTTGAGGTAGAGGAACGAACTAAGAAGTTTGGTCACTAAAATTTTAAAAATTTATCAAAAATAAAGAAAACTTAGTTGTAAAGTTATGAAGTGTGACTAAGAAGATTAGAGCTCACATACCAAGATTAGACATGGTAAGGTAATGTCTTTCAGTGTACTACAGAGATGACCTTAACCAACTTGTGCTTTATTATTACTTTTCGAAAATATTGAAAAATATGAAAAATCTAACACTCACAAAATATTTATCATGATCCCCTTGGAATAATTTCACGTTAATGTACGTCAATATGTAGTTAATATGTGCAAAAATCTGATTCACTGGTTTATCTGTATCTTGAGTCCTATTTTGCTATTTGTTCAGTTAACGAAGGTTTTTTGTTTTTCTCATTGGATATATATATTGGTGTGTAAGAATTAATTTAATGTCTCAGAGGAATGAGGGATCAGTTAAATACAGGGAGAAGTTTCAAATATTAGGATTTCTCTGATGTGCTTTTAGTGAATAAAAAGTTACTTCTAGGTATAAAACTTTTCAAATATAAGTTGGAACTGCCTCTGTTAAATTTTTCACTCACGTTTTTGAACTTTAATTAAACTTCCATGGGTGACGCTGAACGGAAAGCTGACGGCTGGAGGAAATTTTCCTTCTTCTATCTGTACTCCCCTCACACTTCCCATTCTCCAGAGTTCAGTAAGTACTACCCACCGCATAGGGCAGTAGTTGACAAAGGAGTCTACCAATTTTGTTCCTCCCAACCCCTTTCCTCCTTCATTACTTTAAATATCCACTGACTTTCAGCATTTCTGCAGCTGTGACGCTCCACACATGTTGATTTAATTGAACAAGATGCATCTGTCCTCTTCTCATGGTATTAGAGATTTTTTTCATTAAAGAAAACCATTTTTATTGTCAGAGCTTCCAGGCATCCCTGATCACTGGCGATGTGTGCAAATAGTAAAAATATAGAATGGGCTTCACTGTACGGAAAAGCTTCAGATGGCAGCTACTGGTTGGAGGAGAGGTTTAACTACGTCAGCACCATGAACTTTCAGTATAGACATACTCCATAGTATACTGTTACTTCTGAATCTCTTCTCCCTGACTGCCCAACTAGATCAAAATTACAGTTCAACCTCATGTTGCTCTATGAATAGTAAATGTTTCGTCAAGATTCCATCCAAGGAAATGAACTAAAATTTAGGAACTTTCTGCATAGTTCCATACCTCCTGGGGCTCAGTGGACCAGGAACCTCTTTCTGCCATTACTGAAACCTGTTAATGTCTCTTCCTTGGCTGGTTCCTGTACCTACGTAATCCCATGAAAATCAAATCATTAAAAAGCAACGCAGACTTCAAATTTCACAATTCTCACACATAAAGATTCTTCCGCATTTTTGTTTACTTAGTTTCAAGGTATACGGAGTCAATCTAAATATATCTGTGTGAGGAAAAATGGTGGCTAGTGGCTAAAACACTTTGCCAAAGCACTTAAAAATTTTAATCTCAGCTGAAAGTATGATCCTCATTGTTCAAGAAGAAGCAATTTCCTATTACTAAATTTCTTAGAGAATATCACATCTCCTTCTGTTCCCCTTTCTTCTACCTGAGGAGATAGGAGAGTAAGGATATTTGTCCTCACCTGCCAGGCTACTACAAAGGAAACTCACCCTGCCTTCCAAAATTCCTTTTTGGCACAGAATGAACAAGGTAAAATTGACACTAAAAGTTAACTCCCCAGACTTCACTGTATTTCAACACGTTAAGCCTTTCGCTAAGTATTCTGAAATTACTACTCAAGAATATCACAGATGCTAGAAGAGTGATGTAATGTCTTCGTGACACCCAGACCTAGTGCTACGTGCAGGAGATGACAGGGCTAAGACACTCCAAAGATCGTGGCCAAGATAACAACTGACCCTCCACTGCTGGTTCAAACTGCTCTGCTGCAGTGAGACCAGGAGCCCCAAGCACCTGCTTACACAGTTATGAATTAAACTTTTAAAAGTGGGCACTTAACAATAAATATGTGTACTGTTACAGGAACTAGGGTTCACCAGACTGCCAATGAGTAAATTAGAAATAAATAATTCATCTCAAAAGTGCCAACTGTGTATTTTTGGAACTATTAATACACATTTCAAACATTTCAAAACGTAGCAAAGCCTGTTAGGATTTAAATGAGTATTGGGGTTTCATTTAACATGAATGCAATATGCTTAAATTTATTACTTACCAAACGTCTAAATATTTCAAAAGCCTTGACTCAGGTAAATAAGTAATGTTAGCATACCCAGGTACTTAAAAGTTGGATGAGGCATAAGCTTGATAAAATGCATCCTCTCTCTTTATTTATTTAAAAAAAAAATAGAAAGGCGTAGCATAACTGCATTCAAATATAGCAGTCCAAAAGCATGGAAGCTAACAGGTCTAAAACAGACTGATCATACCAGATTTTAAAGTGGAAAAGTCTAAGAATTAAAACAAATGTATCTGTTTCCAAAAGAAATAATTAATATCAACTTAGATCCATAGATAACTCAATCAGTATTCTCTTCCAAATGGCTATTATGAAAAATTCTCAATGTTGTTACCCAACAGCCCACCACAATGGAGATCAAATTTTCTGTTTACATTTAACTACTAGTTCTTTACCTATAAGCATAGATGTTTTAAATTTATCTTCACATGAATGTTAGAAAATCAAGAAAGCTGCCACTGTTTATGCTTTTTTAATAGAAGAAACATTTAATGAGACCAATTGTTCAATGGAAATAATTTTTAAAACACCTTCTAATTATCTTCTCCAAAACTCAATTTCCCAGGTGAACTAGTGTCAAATTTGATGAGCAAACGAGGAAATCTTGGGTATTCTGCCTCCCTTCCAGACGGAGCTACTAAAAATAGATAATATGCTCAATACAAAATACATCTCTCTCTGCCCTTCACTTTCTACTTGTTTTAATTCCTCGCCCATCTATTAATAGAACATCCTATAAGCACTGATATAGTAGATTCAAACAGGGTATAATCTCAAAGATGTTGTAAAAACTTACATGTTTGTGGAAAATTGAGCAGCTCAGTGTAGCCAATGCCATGAAGACCATGATGGCAAATGTGGTCTCGTTTGGAAAAGAAAGGAAAACGGTGACGCGTACCCCAGTAAGCAATCGCTTCTTCCACTAACAATGCTCATGGTGCACTTTCCTTTTGCTTAGGTGCAACTAAGGGTTCACATGAGAATCTCATATGACTGACTCATCTTAAGCACATAATTACCCTCTACATGATCCCAAGGTGGGGTCAAAGTTTTCTCTTGTCAGTCTCACCAAGACACACAATCCACTGGCCTCCACCCCGTTGCATTGTCCCTCACCTCCTTCCCTTACGTCCTAACACACATTCGTAACAATGCACCCTCATTTATTCCCCTTCGTACATATACGTCCTTGCATTCCTCAGTGCCTCCCACAAAGTATCACACTCAGATGGCAAAAAACTCAACACCTGTTAAAACCACCTCTTCACCTAACTCTATGTCCGCATCCCACACAGCTGAGCATCCCTGAGAGAAACACAAACCATCCTTCGAATCATGGCCACTGACCTCAAGAAGGCCCTTCATGGCTGCCCTGCCATCATACTATACTTCCCTAGCCAGTCACTCTGCCTCTCTGCTAAACAACTCTGTCTCCTGTCCCCTCAAATCTCCAACTCTTCCCTCAACCTCCTGATTCTCCAATGATGACCGTGTCTCTTACTGCACTCAGCAAAGAGAAACAATTAAAACAGGACTCCCGGAAGCCCCTATCACCACTTCTGCCAACCTCACCGCCTCTGTGCTGCACATTCTTACCCTTCTTGTGCTCCTGTGGATGAACAGTCTGTGCCCCATCTGAGGCCACCCTCGCCCTACTCGGGGACCTCACTCTGACAATGTCCCCTCCCTCTTATACACGAGATTCTTCCATTCCTAGGGGATCATATGCATGGCTAACAAACATGCTATGCTTTCTCTCTACTTAAGAATGCCCTTTCTTCAACCCAGCTCCTCCCTGTTCAGTTACCACACCATGTTCATGCTCCTAGTCTCAGCAAAATGTCTATACTTGAGTCTCCAAATTGCTCTTTCCATTCTCTCTCAAGTGCCCAAGGGCTGGCCTCCACCACCACACCAAACTGCTCTTGCCAAGGTCCCTGGTAACCACGACCTAACCTGACTGACCAGAAACACCTAAGTGAGCTGATCGCTCCCTTTTCCTTGAAAAACTTTCTTCACTTGGTTTCAAGACAAAACACTCTCTTAGTTTGCCTCCTAATTGTTTGTCCTCTACTGGAATGTAAGTTCCACACGGTCACAAATTTTTCTCTCTCTGTTTTTCTTTTAAACAGAGTCTCGTCTCCCAGGCTAGCACGCAGTTGTGGGATCACGGCTCGCTGGAGCCTCAAACTCCTGAGCTCAAGAGATTCTCCCACCTCAGTCTCCCTAGTAGCTGGGACTGCACCACCACACCCAGCTAACTCTTAATTTTTTTTTTTTTTTTTTTTTTGAGACAGGCACTATGTTGCCCAGGTTGGGCTTGAACTCCTGGCCTCAAGCAATCCTCCTGCCTCAACCTCCCAAAGTGATAGGATTACAGGCATGAGCCACTGTGCCCAGCCAATTTTTGTCTCTTTGTCTTCATCTCTGTACCTCACTGCCATAAATGGAGATTGGCACAAAGTTGGCAAACAGTTAATATTTGAGTGAATGAAGGATGCAAGCTTGGAAGAAATCAAGGATGGAAAGAAGGCAGTAGGAACAAATGAAGTATGGCCTCTTTGGTGTTAATGTCAATGCTGACATCTTTCTTTGTAGGAGGAACAGGAGCTAGTGAGTACAACAGCAAAATCAGTCATTCTAATGCACTCTGACATTCATAAGAAAGTCTTTTACTAAGGTGATCATAGTTTTTGATTGAATGAATTTTTCTCCTTATCTCTCTAGCTGGTACAGATGCTAATCACAGAGAGATACCCTCCACTCTGCAGTTTTCTCTGGCAAAGCACATTTGAGCGTCACCTGAATCACAGAACTAAGACAAACGATACAACTGGTAGTGATCACAGAAGGAATTCCAAAGAGAATCCTCCAAGATATCCACCAAATGACCTCTTTGTAGCCTACACAGCAGTCTTTTCCTCTGTCTCTGCCTTCTGCCTTCTCCCCTTACCACCTTCCTCCCCCCGCCCCCCTGCATACACCCAGTATGAATGTGTACTCTAGTCGTATGCCACAACACTAGAGCGTTACGTATAGCAAGTACAGCCAATAGCCAGTAGACTGGTTTTATGGTTAAGAACCATGGAGGAAAAAAAATATCATGCACCATTTTTCCAGCTTAAGCCATTGATGTAATCACTCCCACTGAGAGTTCTCAGGAAGGACAGCAGAGGTTCAGAGCACAGGCCTGGATCCAGGCTGACTCTGTTTAAACTGTGGTCCCAATGCTTGCTGATGAAGGTTCCTTTGGTACTCTATTCCTCCGTGTTTTCATCCCAAAGTTGCGGATAATAACATCACCTACCTCATATAGCTATTGCAGGCCTGTGTAAAAACCGGTGGTGTTCACTATTGTTATCAGCCATTGTCTATCTTTAAATTTGGAATCATAGAGAAACAGCATTAATAGGAATCTTGCAGATGATCTGTGTTAATGTGTCACTCAATTCAGAAATTCTCTTTACAACTTAATTCATAAGGACTTCATACTGTTTTGGACAATGGCAGAGAACCTTCCTCCAAAGTTCCGCCATTTCCTCACGTGAGCCTGTCGTGGCTCCAACATGGGAAAAATTCATTCCTTTACAATATATCATGGAAGTGACAAAGTTATACAGGGAACTGGAAACTGTGCATTTTTTTCTTTGTAGGCCTTTCTGTACAGCTTATTTTCTTAATCATATGTACAAAATAATTTGATTTAAATGTTTAACTTATTTTAAAATGTATTCAGACATATTTGGCTCAAAGTGCTACCAAGGAAGTAGAAGTCTTGTTGCAGTCATAGGTGACCATGAAAGAAGATGCAGGACAGGGATCAGTATGACATATTACTGCAGCCGTGCCAAAAAATAACATGCCATCACGTGACCGCAGTGTTTTAGCTATTTTATCTGATGTCTCAGCATCCTGAACTAAGAGAATTGCTGTGACTATATTTCCAGAATGTACCTCATAGGAAAATGACACATGTGGCTCAAGAATGGAAAGGTGGACAGTACCAATCATTGCATCCTCTCCCCGTCTCCCGTACTCTCAGATCCTCACTTCATCTGATGGGATAAAGAAGGCCAGAAAGCATCCTGAATGTGGCTACACTGGGATGCCAGAGAAGTGCTTGTCAAAACACACAGAAGGCTACAGAAGCCGATTTTGAAATACAAACATGACTCTAGCTATCAAAGGGGCTTCTCCTCTCCCCAAAATAACAGCCCAAATCCCAACCCTCTCAAGGATTATGCAAAAGGAATAATTTTTTTTTTTCAAAAACCACACCTTTAACACAAAGTAGCTCAGGGGTCAAAGTCAATGTGATTAATTATGGCCTCACACTAAGTGCTCTGCACTCAAATTTGGGCTCTACCTCCACGTGTGCCCCATGTGGCCCCATGTAATCCCATTAACAGTCGCCCAGTGACCGTATGGAACAGACGTAGCATTACGGGGGACATACCCTGAGCGGTAGCAGCCTGTCTCCTTGTCCACAGAGTTATCCTTCTAGTGAGGGGTCAGGACATTGGCAAAAATAAACACACAAACAAATACATGATGCATGATGCAGACAGTAAGTGCAAAAAACGAAAAGAATAACCATGCCCAAAGCTTATGGCTTCTTCAGTCCAACCCCAAATATTATGTTCTGTGCTCCCACAAAAGCATAAGTGGAAAGTCCAACTGTGGAATAATCTCATAAAGATATAAGCTTAGTTCAATTCAGGGTTTTTGCTGAACCTGTAATGAAAGACTTATAATTCATTTTACCTTGATTTAATTATCTATATGTGATTTCAAATGATGTATGAGGTCTTTCTTTTATAAAAAAAAACTCTAAGTAATGAACTTATATTTTAAATTAAAACATATACCAATATTAAATTTCTGAAAGTAGGTTTTAATGAAAGCCTACTATCTGACATGTACTTTTCGCCACTACAAGGCTACAATTGATGAAAAGGTTACACAGGCTCACTGGAGCCCACTTGCTTCTCAAATTTCTAATTCTAAGTGACTTTACATTTCAATGAAAACCATTCACTAAACCTCCCAACAGCATTTACTACATTTTTAATGTCTCAATAAATATAATAAACAGGTCTTAAAATTCTATATCCCATGTGATGAAAACACTTAAAATAAAGGTAAAGAAAGGGCATGAAGCAATTTCTAAGCAAGACTTATAAACTTGAGTTTCACAAAGAAACCAGACATTGAAAAACCTAGTGGGGAAAAAGCAACATTGCCTACCTTGAGCCCAATTTTTGAGAATATTATAAAAATAAACAATTGATTATAGATAAACTTTCTTATGATAATTAATAGGCAAGTGAAAAAGCTTGTGTCTCCAACAATGAAATCAGACTCTACTAAAAGGACCTGGAGTTTGTAATCTACAACGTGTTTGGTAGAAAATTTCATGAGAAAAACATTATTCAGTGGCAGCATAGCAAGAAAAAAGAACTGTTGGTGTGTAGGCTAACCATGTACATGCAAAGAGAGTGACCATAAAATGATCCTTCAGAGTTCTCAGGATTCAGAAATGGTATTTCCAGACTTTTAAAGAAGTGTTCTTAAGTTTCATATACTTATTTATTTATTTATCGTATCCATTACCTCAAATACTTATCATTTCTTTGTGGTGAGAACATTTAAAATTCTCTTGTTTAGCTATTTTAGAATATACAATACATTATAATTAACTATAATCACCTTGCTGTGTGATAAAACACCAGAGCTTATTCCTCCTACCTAAAGCTTTGTACCCATTGACCAACATATCCCTGTTCCGCATCCCCTCTCCCTGCCCCATCCTCAGGCTATGGCAACCACCACCTTGATTTCTAATTTTATAACTTTGACTTTTTTAGATTCCACATATAAGTGAGATCACATAGTATCCGTCTCTCTGTGTGTCTTATTTTACTTAACATAACGTTCCTTAAATTCATCCCCATTATTGCAAAATGACACAATTTCCTTGTTTGTTAAGCCTGAATAGTATTCCATTGTGTATATATACCATATAGTTTAATCCAATCATCTGTTGATAGACATTTAGGTTGTTTCCATATTTTGGCTTTTGTGAACCTGAAACTGTAAAACTATTAGAAGAAAACATAGGAAAAAACTCCATGACATTGGTCTGGGCAGTGACTTCTTGGATATGACCCCAAAAGCACAGGCAACAAAAGCAAAAATAGACAAATGGGATTGCATCAAACTAAAAATCTTCTGCACGACAACAGGAACAATTAATAGAGTGAGGAGATGATCCACAGATTGGGAGAAAATATTTGCAAATCATACATTAAATAGGGGCTAATATCCAAAATAGATAAGGAACTCAAACTACTCAGTCACAAAAAAACAAATAACCCTATGAAAAAATGGATGAAGGATCTGAACAGTCATTTCTCAAAAAAAGACATACAAATGGCCAACAAATATATTAAAAAAATATTCAATATCTCTAATCATAAGAGAAATGTAAATTAAAACCACAATGAGATACCACCTCACACCTGTGAGATTGGCTATTATGAAAAAGAGGACAGTGTTCTTAAACTAATTTCTAGCTATGAGTATAAAGTATAACTGTCATAAAAAATAAAATGCCAAAGCAAGAAGTAAAAGCATCTGTCTGTGTCTCTACTTAGATTCTACTCATGCCCCACACCAATATTCTTTTCCCCAGCAAAGCCAAACTCCATCCCACAGCTACCTTCACAGGCCACCCAGAGCCAACACTGACGAACGTGGACTGTGGCTGACTCACATTGCACAGAGAAAATGTTTAGAAACCACACAACTATGGGAGCCTTTCAGAGTTTCCAAAACAAGTTATTCTCCTTGCAGATAAAATGTAGTCCAAAGACATAGCCATGCTCAACTTCTAAGAGATGCTAATATAAATAATTCTAATATTTATCTCCATTCAGAAAACAGAAGTGAGAACAGTCCAATATTATTAACAAAAAGCATTTCTGTAACTGACCAAAACCCAGACGACATAACAATCAAATCTGCCTCAGATATGTTCCCCTTGAACTTAACTTCCATTTCTTCCCTCTCATCTCACTCCCAACTCCATCAGAAGTAACAGCTCCTGCATTCTACACTCTCCTTTGTTCCATGGGCAAAGACTTATAGTAGAACCTGTTCAGAGTAAGAAGGGAGGAATAAAACCTTTAAGTTCTCTCTCACTGCTTGCCCTAAGTTTCAAACACCTTCAAAACCTATAGATACAGCTCATTTCCTAAGAAATATAGGAAGTAGAGGACAACTAACTTTGGATGAGTGTTTAACATCAGTCTGGATGCGTTTGTTTACAGGTAAGAGCTCATTTAACACCCTTTTTATTAAGGAGGAACCTGAGGGATAGAGATATGAAGTATCAAATATTTACCCAGGTTTACTAAGCTAGATAGTGGCAGAGCTGGTATTCAAATTCGTCTCTGCCATAACAAAACATCATAGACTGGGTAGATTAAAGGACAGAACTTTATTTTCTCAGAGCTCTGAAATCTGGGAAGTCTAAGATCAAGGTGCAAGAGAATCAATTCCTGAAGAGGGCTCTTTTCCTGTAATTTCATTTCACGTTGTGTGAACATCATAGAGTATATTTATATAAACCTGGATGGTATCGCCTACTACACATCTAGGCTATACAGTATAGCTATATGGTACAGCTCGTAAGCTACAAACCTGCATGGCATGTTACTGTACTGAATACTACAGGCAATCTTAACAGTGTCATAAGTTGTGTATTGAAACATATCTAAACATGGAAAAAGTAATGTGTTGCACTACAACATCACTAGGTGACAGGAATTATTCACCTCCATTAGAATCTTATGGGACCATCATCATATATATATGGTCTGTCATTGACCAAAATGTCATTATGAGACATATTTCATTTACCTTAGCTTGGTTCAATCAAGAACAAGCAACTCCATTAGTAATTTCCTTGAAAGTATTTTTTTCTTATTTAATTCCCAGATGTGAAAAAATTCACAACTTCATTTCTCTAAAAAATACAGTGTCAATAAGCAAACTGGGGAATTTGTATAAAATGACACAATGCAATAAATAGTTTGCTAAGTTTGTATTTTTCAGTGTTTCAATAATTCTAAAAAATAAAACAAGAGGTGGCCAAAACTATTATGCTTTTTTGCTGGCTTTGTTTTTACGTAAGTTGCACATTCTCATTTTATTAGGTAACACATGCCCTCACTGGGTAACAAGCTAACACACTTCACAGAAAAGAGAGCACTGAATTAGGAGTCAAAGGAACTGAATGCTTCTTCTGGCCCTATTGAGATAAAGAACTAGGTAGGCTTAATCTATAAGCCTCAGTTCCCTCCACTATAAAATAGAAATTAATTCCCCTCCTCTGGACCATTTTACACAACTATTGGCAATAACAGTAGAGGGAAGAGGGGAGAAAAAAGCAAAATTCAAGCCAATAGTTATTTTCATCTCTTTACATACCAATAAAAATATTTTATTTTGAAAGATCTTAGAATACACATCGTGTTTACCAATAGCAATTCACTTTCTGGTACCTGCTACCTTAGGTAATTTATTCCTAGACAATTTTCAGGATAAGGCTTCTCAGCTTTGAGTCCTTTTGAGGAAAGTCAATGATAGATCAAAAGAACAGCAACATGATTCAGTTCTAGTAGGAAGGCATAACTAATACTGAGATTTCATCAGAATTTTTAATCTAAACTTAAAAGCATGGATATTGTCCTTGTAAGGTACCCTTAACTATGAATTTTTAAATAAAGAGTGTTTGAGAAATCAATTATTAGGCTTAGAAACCAAAGAATAAGCACAATTTCATTGACTGTATGGACTGTATTTCTGAAGGAATGTTAGTTTGTTTACATAATTACCTCATCATAAATCATGTTCAAACAGGATAGAAATTTCAACAAGGGCACAATCTAGCATTCATTGCCCAGGGGCCCACAATTCCAGTTAGCTATAGATGGGGCAGACATAAATGACAAGAAGGAACCAGAGCCATTAATACCCTAGGGCTGGCATCCCTGTAGGATATTGAAACTTACTTCTATGGGGGGAATCATTCAATAAATATCAGCTATTCGTTGTTACAATATCTATAACCTATTTTAAAATATGTTTGCAGAGGGAATGTCATAGTATGTATCAGCCAGTTAAAGCTTCAACTGTATGCATGTCAGTGGTCCTAATAACAACCTCAGGGTGGTTAATGCACGCTGCTCAGCTATCCTTAACTAAATCAACTACGGAGGCTTCTAATTAGCATACTATTGTCTGAAATGGGCTTTCATTGGTGAAATTAAAGTTATCCAGGATCTGCAGATTAGCCAAAATCTTTTAGAGATGTTCCACCCATATCCCCTTCCATAGACAGAGTATAAGAATCTAGTAGACTCTAAAAGTTTGGATCTTTAAGGAGGCTGCCTGAAGCTTAGAACCTAAAAAGTACCGGGTTGAGTCACTGGCTGAGTTGGGTTTCTAGCTGCCTGGTGTAGATTGTAAGGGAAACAGATTCCTACCTCTATGTGTTTGCATCTGTCTGGAGTAAACCTTTTAGATAAGATCATGGTAAGAGCACCTACAAGGACAGAGAGCTAGACAACTTCAAGTTCACAAAGCAGGGTTTTCAAACTGTTTTGTTGCTGCTGACTAATAAATAAATATCTGTGTATGAGGGAGGATTAGATCTGAAACTCACTTCAGTTTCATCTGGTAGTAGGTAGGGTGACCAGGCTAGTGTACCTGTAGAACTCCCCCACTTTACACTTGTTATGCAGGCATTATTATTAATAGTGTCACCTCCCACTCTCAAAAGTATCCAGTTAGGATGATAAATTACATGGGTATCAGTCAATGGGATGTGGGGGAGCAGATAAAGCCAAGCTTTATGGAATCTGAAACTCTTTTGCAGCTACTGTTGCCTACCGAAATGGACCTACGGTCTGTGAATAGCATATTGACCCCTGAAATATGGACCAAATGTTGTATAAAAAATTTCAACCTATATTCACAAAACTGAACCACTACTACAAAGCAGTAGGATACTCACATAATACCAATTTATGGGAATAACAGACTAAATTATTTGAATCAATCCTCCCACTAACAGCTAAAAATTCTGGATAAAATAACATTTATAAAAATATCATAAAGGCATCAAAGATCCGATGAAATAGTAAGGAATTACCATGCTAAACAAAAGGAAAGAGAACGCAGAGAACTGAGTCAGCTCACAAACTGCTTTTGCCCTGAGGGCATTCGCCTATGCCAATAAATCTGAATTTCTATTGACAGCTTCGTGGGGCCAGGGTCCAAATATCAAAGCCCAGAGCTCATTCAACAGATTGTAGACCCTTCCCCCCGATAAACTGGGACTCAAAGGGTTACACTAACTCAGCGAAACCCATCTATGCAGTGGATGAGCAGTTGGCACTGCCTAAAGGGACCCCCAGAGCTTGATTTAAGGTAACCCTAGACTTATAGTACCGCCACACCTAGCACACAAAAAAAGGCAAATCCTCTCTGGAAGGCACCTTCGTCATAGATTTTCAGAGCTGTCATGTTACAACTGCTTATCAGTTTAGAAATTACCAGACAGATTCACTAACGCAATCCAGCAGCTCAGGCCTTCATTATAACTTTCACACACACACACAGAGTTTTTCTGGGGATGCTTCAGTTGTATTTGCTGCATTAACAAACTCAGCCTGGTCTCTTCTCTGCTCTCTGTCTTTTGACTGTATGTGTTGCTAAGGATTCCGTGTCTGTTACGGTGGGAAACAGCCTATATTCCTTCTAGAGGCTGAGCCTGGTGTGGCGCTCGGTGCATATGGTGGCAAGACCACGACTAGACCTTTGACACCTAGAATTCAAACCTTACATGCACAAATCACTCTAACAGGGCACTTCAAAATAGAAACATTACAAAGTAAATTCAACTCTAGAGGAAAGTTGAGAAGGAGAGAAAACAATTCCGGCTGTTCATAACAATATTCCATATACTCTGCTTTAGAGAAGCCAATGCCAGTCGTAGGAAAAGCACAGTCTGAGAAAAGCAGCACATCTGAATGAAAATGAAAACACTCAGGACTGCTAAGTGAAGAGGCCCGGGTGCAAGTTCAGCGTGTTCCATAAACGAGCTGCGCGAGGCTGGGAAAGAAGCCGGACCACTAACAGTACCCAGTTTGCTTTTGTACAAAATGATGCTGGCGGTCTGGATAAATTCTGTGGCCACTTCTCTATCCAAAATCAATGATGTTTATGCTTCTGTGGATTCCTCAGTGGAGGCATATCCCCAGAGAAGGCAAGTTTATTCTAGAGGCTGCAAGTGATTCACACATGTAAATCATGGTTCCAGACGACACACAGGCAGAACAGGATTTTATCCCCAGAAAGGCACAACCGCTTGCTTCTTGGAAGGCGGCCTTTTTTTTTTTTTTTTAGAAGACCATGTGTAGGGTTTCAAAGAGACTCAAGCAATCACTTCACGTCCTAATAGGATAAAGTTTATGCATACTTCCGTATGACCCTTCAACGATTGACGTTCATGCCATGTTATTGTTAGCGTTGCATGTTAAGCGAGCAAATTTTCAATGAACTCTCATTGGCTTTACCACAGACACAGATGTCAGGCGGACTCCTCTGTTCATAAGGTTCTCATTATTAACTCAACCCGAGTTGAACATTTGACTGAAGGAAAGGACCATATCATTATTTTCAGATTTCACTCTGTGACTTAACGGGGCTATATCTGCCAGCTTTAGAAATACCCAGTCCTCCTTGGCGCCAGCCTTGGCGTTCTCTTCTATGACTACCACCCCAAATGTTTCGGCTTGAGGAAGTCTCCTCACCAGCAAAACAATTTAATAAAAACTGAAATTGTGATTAAGAGTTACTCATCAATTGACAGGGCATTCCAAGCTTGTGCTATTTATGAATTATTCCACACAATATTTTAAGCCTAACAAATAGAATCCTCATTCATGAAGGGGTGAGCGAGAAAGCCAAGTTAAATGCCTTCATGATTTATAAGGTCTATGTTATACTTGAAACCATATTTGTTTAATAGGTAAACTGGCATTCCACTGGATAATTCAATTTTCCTTAAATCTATTCTAAGGTTCTGGGCAGCTTAAGGGACATTCTGAGTATAAATTTAATTTCTCTATTCACCTTTGGGCAATATCTCTCGGCATAAATGTGGTAGGAGGGAATGGCATGGTGATGCCTGTCAACCGTAGGATAAAATTCAAGTATTAAAATACTGATTTGAAAGCCATTTAGAAAATGTTAAAAATCACCCTAATTCCAAACACAAAAAATATTTTATAAGCCTGGTTAAAGATGTAAGTTTAGCCCACAACACAAAGGTCATGATCATCGCTGCTTCCCTGTGTCACGCCACTATCAACAACACTAGTGGAAAGGAATAATTTGAAATGTGGCTATAAGAAAACACAATTCAATCCCTCTGTGCGTAGAAAGGCCCAGGGGTTTACACTATAGTTGTCCCAAATAACCAGGATAAGGGGGACCAGTTTTTCACCTTAGAAGGTTACATATGATGAATCTGCTTTAGGGAATCTTTTGGCATCTCACGGTATCTGAGAACAGGGAACTAAGAGCACAGCCCATGTCCCGTCCAGTGCTCTAAGGACATCGGAAACAGTAATTCAGCCTCAATCCCCTTCTCCATGTTAGAGGTGAAATAAAACTAATGAAGCATTTATGGTTGAAATGACAAGATATCAGGGATTTGTTTTAAAGTACTTAAACAAAAGAGAAGTAAACAAGATAGCTGTTAATAACATTGGCAAAATGTTGACAACTTTCAAAAATGGATAAAGAGTACATGAGAGCTCATTAAACTCTTTAATTTCATATGTTTGAAATTTTATATAATATGTGTTTTTAAAAGAAACTAAAACTATACTTACAAAGTTAAAAACACAGTTATTTAGCCTCCTGAACAGTTTTGTTTTTATTTCGTCACTAAACATGGCAATCTAGTTTACTATTTGACATCTCTAATCATGAGAACATTCTTTGAACAACTGAAACATGCTTTCCTGTAACTCTCGGGGTGGTTGACGCTGATCTGATAGAGAACTTTAGGTTTAGTACTTCTCCTTTATGTTAGCTTATCAAACACTTGAGACTCAAGGCTTAGAACCTTGAATTATTTTTTTCTCCTGAGGACTATCTTCTCCAGGTATTTTCCATGTCTGAAACGCCCCACTCTCTGGCTCACACTAGTGTTTATCAATAACTCCTGCATGTAGCACCTAAAAGTATATGTTTCAGATATGGTCTAAGTAGTTACAGAGCAAAGTGGGAATAGTACTTCCTATGATATAAAAACTACATATTTGTTAATACAGACTAAATAGATCTGCATTTGATTGAATGTTTGTGTCTTTCCCATAATTCATATGTTACAATCCTAACCCCCAGTATGATGGCATTAGAGGGTAGGATCTTGGGGAGGTTATTAGATCATGGGGATGAAATTCTCATGAATGAGATTAGTGCCCTTATAAAAGAGACCCAAGAGAGTTCTCCTGCCTTTGTTCTGCTACACGAGCATGCAAGGAGAAGATGGCAGCCTACAACCTGGAAGAGGGCCCTCACCACAACCCAAACATGCTGGCGCCCTGATCTCGGACTTCCAGCCTCCAGAACTATGAGAAATAAATTTCTGCTGTTGATAAGCCATGCAGTCTGGGGTACTTTGTTACAGCAGCCTTAACTAAGATAATGTCGCATGACAATTAGGCTCTTAGCAAGGTATAGAAATGATGGAATAGCCAAATTAACAGTAACTCTTTCTGAAACAATCATGGGAGAAAGTTTGTTAGCACTTATAGGAAATATACTAATCTCAATGCATACAGAAACTCTAAATTTGAAATAGTTTTACCAAACATCACATCCTTCAGCTTAAATTTTAATATTAAATAGGTGAATTCTTATTTTTACACTTACCATGTTGTATGTCTTTCATGTCTAAATGAAGACTAGACATCAATATTCCAACTGCTTGTGATCTTTTGTTGCTTAATAATTTGACAACCTAATCAAGAAAGGAAGGAAAAAAGGAAAACATTAATTTAAATTCCAATATGCTTAATAATGTAGTTTTAAAAATCCTAAATAAAGAACAAATTAAAAAAAAAAAAACATCTTGTGTCATTACTTAAAGTATTCAAAACCTTTTTTTTTTTATGTTTGAAGAAAGCTTTTGGGTTTAATATCATAAATCTTCAAAACTGACAATTTCCCCCCAGTATTTACCATCAGCCTCAAAGACACATTCTTTACCAGTCTTTTAAGAGCATGATCTATCAACAAGTTTCTAATAGTGTAGGAAATAAATTCGGTCTCCATAAAATAACAATTACATGTGATCATTTGCAGCCTCCGTTATGGGAAGTGTTTCTTTTTTAACGTGGATCCTTAAAACACAGGTTCACAACTGAAGGGCAAAATGAAAGTACACACAGAGAATCTGTTAGATCAGATCAGTTGTATTAATACCACAAAATAGAAAATACGCTTGTATTAGGGTAATTTAGAAAGCTGTTTTACTGGCAGTTCCTGTAATTCTGTATTTGACCCACATTTTGTAGAGAACTTTCCAACTAGTTAATAGAGGGATACAAGCATTGAATTGAAAGAACTGCATCAGGTCAATCTCAAGTCTGGATGCCCAGTGAGTTTTGAAACGTTAGTGCACACAATCCCATGGCGAGGTTTCCTGAAACAGAGGTGGGCGGACTGTTACAGAACAGGCATGTTTTAACCATGTTTTCCAGATAATAATGCACCACCAAGAAATCCTGCTAATGAGTCTCTTATCCCAGTTCCTGATCATGTGAGGGGCAGCAATTTCTATTTACTCTCAGTGTTTTGTTTTAAATCTGCTTAGAAAAACACTGGAGGAAAAGGAAAGAAAAATGGTTATGGTCAAATTACCAGAAGTGAAAGCTGCCTTAACAGCTATCACATTTGTTGACCTTGTCTTCCTTTTTGGTTTAAATTGGGTCAATCAGGAAACTAATAAAATAATCATACCCAGCTGTCACACAAAGTCACAGAGTAAAACAATATTCCTAATAGCAATAACAGCGTTCTTGGTTCCCCAGCAGGGATTGGGGTGGAGAATAAAACAAAACACTTTCAGAAGGACGAACCACAAAAACCTCCCCGATCATTTCTAAAAACCTCCCTGATCATTTCTGAAAGCCTCCGTGGTAAGGGACAATACCTGGCAAGAAGCATTGCTTTCTCAAAGGAAAAAACAATAGCATTTGATTCTAAATTTGCGCTTTCAACATCTTATTAAATTTCACCTAGAAAAACTAGGCTAAAACTTGAATATTAATCCACTAGTACAGAAAAGTATTTATGTCAATAGCATTGTCCTCTTCAGAGCTGAAAAACAGAAATTTAATATAAGAGAAGCAGAAGGTGTGTACTCTGTCCTGAAAACCATTTCTAACCTCAGATCAATGCAATCCGGGCCCATGCTGCTTGATAAAACTGCTTTTGCTAAGGCTTCCTACCATCTTCCGGTTCTGCAGTGCAATGGGCATGTTTGAATTCACACATCACTGGACCTTCCTATAGTGTTGACATGTTGATCGCACCTTATAGAAAGTCTCTACCCCAGAGCTCCTACCAGTTCTTCTCGGTCCTTTTGAAGGTGAATCATTGTGATTTCAGTTAAATATCTGCATATCCTGGAGTTCTGTCCTCTGCACCTTAGTCTCTTTCCTTTATGACCTATAGTATCTCCTGTACAGACATACATGCTTGCATCTTCAACTTGGCACTCTCCTACTTTCCTAAAAGTTATCTCCACTTAAATGGCCCACAGAGATCTCTACTCGACATGTCAAAAACCAAACTTATATCAGTTCCAGACCAAAATCTCCAGCCAGCTTCTCCTCTTTTATTCCACATGTTAAGATACTGATACCTCGATTTCCCATCTACCAACCACAGTTAGAAATCTAGAAATCAGTCTACACACCTCCCTCCCACTCACCTGCACACTCTGCTATGGTATCAAGCTCGGTCAAGTACACACCCTCCGAATCTTTGGAAGCCAACCCTCCTCCTTAACTCAGTTGTCAACGTGTACCTCTACATTATATCCTGAATGCATCAGTGCAAAAGATTTCTAACTGGTCTCCTCAAATCTAGTCACAAAGTGGTTCACAAAGTGTGTTCCTAGGCCAAGAAGGCCTCATCATCACCTTCGAATGTATTAAAAATGCAAGAAAAAAGTTGGATGGGGAGGATTCAAATGGCTGAGGAGAGGCACCCAAACTCACTTCCTCTACAAAGAAGAACCAAAATAGCCAGTAGATAATCACAGGTCAAACCTCACCTAAGAACAAGAGAACACTAGAATTCAAAAGACGAGTGAAAGGGAAGACCTAAGGGAAGGAGCGAAAGGGAAATGAGGCAGCCTGCTCGGCCAGGATCAGCTGGGACCCCAGTTTCTCTACTGTGGGACAAGAGTGAGTGAGTGATCCCCAGGGGTTCACATTCCCACCACAGACTCCTGCACCCCTAGCCAAGGGAGAGCCCCTCGACCCATGCAGGTCCTGGGACTAACACAGGGAGCTTCCTGGAGACCATATGACAGCACTGCTCCAGAGAGGGGATCACACTTCATCCCATATGTCCTCCTCAGAGTCATGAACAGCTACAGCAGGGGGCCATTTTGAGAAGCCAGCCCCCACCAGACAGCACCCTGCCCTGGGGCCCAACAGGCCCTCTATCGCCACATCCATAGAGCTCCTGTGACATTCCCTATGCACAGCTGGCCCCTCTGCTGGCTGCTGTCTCCAGGGCCAAACTGCAAAGCCATCAGCAATGAACCTGTGACCCCTAGTAAGGCCATGACACATTTAAAAGTTCACTGAAGACAAGCTACCCTGCTTGCAGCCACAACCTGGGGCAAATCACACTCTCCCCAGTCACATGTTTATGGTTGCTATCACTAAAAGAAATCACTCCCTCCCCA